>JAHWFP010091950.1:1246-43547 GCA_023313725.1 Lithobius niger | reverse complement strand
AATTTTACTTATACATAAAGGGAATTTCCCCCATGTTATTAGAATGCCATTCATTATTAGTTACTAATGCCATCTACCCATGCTAATGCTAAGAGCGTTATTTCAAACGCGCTGTAGAGCAGCCTAACCAAAAATACAGCTGGGTATGCTATACCACGGCTACGGGTGACGGCGGAGCCTCTTCCCCCTCCCGACTCTCTTTCTGTTCGAGATTTAGCTTTGTTTTGTACTCGTTTCGTAAACGCTTCTTTTAGCGTACTTCTTTTCCCTACTGGCCTTTTTTCCCCAGACGTTTTTACGACTTTCATTATATTGTGACCGAAGCTGCAGGAATGCATAGGGAACAACAGTAAATCACCAAAATTAAATACGTATCAACAAATGCAAAAATATGTAAATCTACGTCGGATTAGAAAGAAAAAAGAGTGAGGAGGGATATTCTACAAATCAAAGTGAGGTTAGCCAGTCAGTCATGCAGTGATTAGCTTTCTACAACTTCATAATTTTACAACTGAGGAAGAAAATGGGTCGAAAAGCACATCAATCCACACCATACCCATCGAAATCAAAAATAAAGTCGATTTCTGGTATAAAATTGAATTTGTCTCGGGATTTGTTTTCCGTATATAACGGGAATGTTTTGTATGCTATGTAAAGATATAACCAAACTCAAACCATTTGCGATAAAAAAGAAATCATCGAAAGCGTAGCGCAGGCACCGTGGACGCTTCCCTTCCTCGAGCGCTGCAAGCGGACGCTTCCTTCCCTCTGGGACCCCTGAAAGTGAAAGTGCACCGGAAAGGGGGGGGGAGGGCTCCCGATTCGTGCGCTCCCCAATCAGAAATGCCAAAAACTCAATTCCGGAATACGCGAAGAATAAACCTCTAGCAGTATTCAGTCAGAACTGTAGAGCGCCACGCTGTGCGCAGATTTCCTTATTTGTAGTATTCTGTTTTACTTTCGTAGCAACTGCATCGAAGTACAGGTTTACCTCTCTAATAAAATCGTAAGCTAAAAATAAAGCTATTCCGTGGATTACTTTCTTCCTTTGGATTTTATATCCTCTAGATTTTCTTTATTTTCCTGGATTTACTTTGCCGTTTAGCCACGTAACGAACTGATCCTAGTTGCGCCAGGCAGAACAAAACATGAAAGCATACAAAAAACATGCTCCAACTTTGTGATTGAGCCTCTATGGATTGGATAGCCAGAACTTTTTTTTATTAAATAGAATAACAATTCTATCTGATGGGAAAATAAAACCTTTATCTGGTGAGAAGAAATTTCCATCTGATGGGTAAAATTTTATGTGATGGGTGCACACATTTTCTATCGGGTGGATGTTCGCTCATGTCGACCTGATGGGTTTTCGGTCTGATGCGAAGTCAGCGAATTTTCAGTTTTGTGTGGGTTTGGATTTTCTTTGTACTTTGGTTAGGAAGTTTTTTTTGTGTGTTTTTGCTTTGTTTTGTTTTATCTCGCAACCCAAAACAAAAAACCTAAACCTAAACAAAAACCTAAACAAATTTCAGGTAGGTAATAATGTTTCTGGCAGGCCCACTTTAATAGGCCTACTGGCATTGTATTATTGCCAGTAAGCGTTATTGAGTTTATAGGTACTGATACGTCCCTTGATATACGAAGGGTTTGTCGGGCTGGCGGAGAGAGTTGTGGTGGGGGGCTGCTTTTTTCACTTGAATGTGTGGAAGGGCAAGTGGGGGCATCAGATCGGAGAGCGGGGCATCGAAACTTTGTGAATCATACTATGTCTTTCCATTTCACCGAAAGTCCTGATTAAAATTCTACGAAAAGGGAATTCCCATTTCGCAGGATCAAAGTACTCTATAAAAACATAATATTGTTGAAGTTAAAGAAGTATTCCTAACTGAAAGGAATTTGCAATTAGCTGAGGATTCTGATGTTATGTTTAGCTGCAGCAAGCGCAGCAGCGCAAGCGAGGCACGTAATTTCATTTGAAATGAATATTCGCGAAAACAGGAGTCGACGAAACGGGAATTGTCGTTATGCCGAAAATTAAGACACTGGTTAGAAATCGGCGAAACGGCTATCCGATCTCAAATTTGATTCCCCCCCCCCCCACTTTCGAAAATATTGACTGATCCCTGAAACCAGGGAGCATGAACTACAGAGCAAAATGTCGCAGAAAAAATAAGAACGGGAATAAAAAGGCGAAGGTAAAAAACACAAATAAAACCTTATCGTCTAAAAAGGATCGCGAAAGCCAATCACGCAAAAAGAGCCGCGGGAATGTGTAATTGTATAGGACTACTCTCCCATTTTTTTTGATTTGTAGAGCATCCTGCCTCATACTCACTTTTTCGTTCTAATTCTATTACACTAGACTACCTGTGTTACAAATTTCAGATATATTTTTTTGTCGATTTATAATTTGTTGTTCGGGTGAAGTACTGGAGCAATGGAGTGCAATGTAAGTCAATATTTGGAAGCACGACGACGTGTAACTGCAATACTAAGGACAGTTTTACGTCGATCGCGTGTGAAACGTCATTTTGCTCAGATTTCCGAACGCACGGATCTGACGAGCGTTGGCACTGCTATCCAGTCCTTCGTTGTGAACAAGCCTTGTCACATGTAACACCTGTTCTGCGTTCGAATCCGATTAGAGTAGGTACGATTTTTTCAAACAATATCTGCATATTATGGTATTTTGTAGTATTGTTTTAAATCAGTAACACTTTTTTAATGAGGGAAAGGATTTAATTCCTAGATAGCGGATGGAAATCACGTTTACAGTTTTTATTTATCTTTCAATCAGCCAACCTTAAAATATTGCTCCAAAGTACAAAAATATATTTTAGATAATTTTGCCTCCACACTTCGCTAGACAAGACGATTCTCTTTCATTAGAAACAAGAATGACACTATTCCGTTGGAAAATAACTGTGAAAAAGTGGAACTACGATCGTAACTGAAATACGTTGTAGACTCTAGCGCCATCTAGTAGACAGAATTGAGATAACCAAAGGGGTTGCACTCCCTCTTAAGATAGAGAGAGACCTTCACAAAGTCCGACTAGTTCGCCCATTTTGGAGAACAATTGATTGCTTGGGGCCAAACTCAAATTACGTCTCCTGCTTTTCGTTGTCGTCACATACTATTAGAGGTTACCAAGCTTTTTTTAAAAATAATTTTGACATAAAATATTAGGCTTTAGCAGTGCGCTGCGCTGTACTGTTGTGTATGTAAGTTATATAGCTTGTCGTGAAATCGAAACACTAGATGCAGATTCACATTTTCCTAAGTTGCCGTTGGCCGGTAAGGCAAAAATTTGTAATGGCCAACTTTTGTCGCCAAATTAAAAGTTCTGTTTCTAGACACTGGAAGCCAGTAACCAATAAAGAATAAAGCTATAGATGTGGTGATCAATGAATTTTGTCAAATCATAAGTTTCTCATAAATTGTGGTATGTTCAGTGGCCTTGTTGGTGCACATGTTTTGAAAACTTGTTTGGAAATAAAGAAATTCTCTCTCTCTGACGTCTGAGCTATAGCTTGGGATTAAGTCCTTCAGAAAACTGATGAAAAACCCGTATAAAATACGCCAAAAAGAAATGAAAGTACGTCCAGTTCATTTTAGCCTGATTTATCATCCCGCAAATTGGCTACTGGTACAAATACTTAAATCGCCAATTGGCGAGTGACCGGTGATTTCTGCTCACTCGAAACACGTTGTGTCGTTGAGTTTGTCGAATTGGTCGCTGGGTGGTGTTGACTTACTTGGGAAACAACTAATTGTTAGTAAAAGTAGGTGGCGTGTGAATGTGGTGGCCGACGGAGGAGGATTTTAAACAAAATAATCTTGTGTAGTTTAAAACCTGCGTTTGCTGGAAAATAAATCGTACGATTACTACGAAACACACCTCACCAACTCTATATTTTGCAGTAGTAACAATAATGAAATGTGCAAAAGCCCCCCCCCCCCCAAAAAAAAAAGAATTTTATCCAATTTTAAGAATTGGGATGGGGGGAATCGCCACATACAAAATCGCGTTGGCCTTTTGTACTACAAAAATTCGCCGAGTTGGGCACTGTTCCCATCATTCAGAGCCATCACTCCTCGTTCCTTCTCAGACTAACGCTCCTGTAGAGATGAAGTGTCTCAATTCTCATGCTACTGTAATGTTTGCACTTTGGCTAAAACCGCAGAATCAGAATATTTTCAGCCGGTCTGCGACGAGCACTTTTGTCAACTAAAAACAGTCTGCGGGAAGAGGGAGGAGCTGCGGGTGGCAGGAAGGGTGTGAAGATGGAATTTTGCATTGTGCAAAATTAGAGTTGATCTCATTTGGGTTCATGAACAAGTTTCTTGCGAGAACTTTTTTCTAGACCTTTGTAGGTAGTTTTTGCTAAACAACTTGAGAACGACCAAACGTATCGTCATGACAATAGCACCATTCATTCAGAAGCTCTCGAAAAAACTGTTAAAATGGTGTATTTGAACGTCTAAATCGGTCAATGTTTGGAGAAATTATCTCTAAAGTGCAGGATAAATCGTACTGCAATACTGCCCGCCATATTGCGACGTATCGTTGCACGTCGCTCTAATTCTGCTACAGGGGCTAAAACTACATGCGATCCTGCGTTCAATGCAGAAAATAAATACGGAATATTGTTCATTCTAGTTGGTAAGATATTCTTAATGCTTGGAAAGGTTTAATTTGAAACACGTTAACATAATTCGTAAAGCTCAAGTTAAATTTTTTTTTTTTAGTTTTTTACCAGTTGTAGCACTGTGTGTACTCTTTGGGTTACTTCCTGTGATATTTTTTAAATGCTTGCTTGTATGACAGACAGCACCTCTCACTGCAGTCGAAACTAATTGTAAAGAAATAAGTTTTTACAAAAAAATATTTGGGAGTAAAATGTGTGAACAGTGTTTTACACGTATGCCGCTTGAGGCTAAGAGGTTGATACCGATAGTTTTCCGTGAAATGTGTTGCAATATTTCGTTTGTTACTGGTTGTTACTGCTAATTGACATTACCCTTCACGTTGCCGTCCGCACGCCCAATTTCACAGGTTCCGCGCAAAGAATAAACATGCTCGTTCTCTTTCTTTGCTACCGTGCGGAGAATGATCATGATCCCCCTTTATCACTGATGCTGCGAGAAGAAGGAACATGCTTACCCTATCGTATTAAACTGTGTTTGGATTGGATGCCACAATGACTGCCTTTCCCCGGTACTGACCTTCGCATTTACTCTGCCGTAAGCGAATAGCTTCGTTTTATAGTCCTACCGAACTTTAACAGAAAGCTGCACGTTTCAGTGCATTGTTGAATGAGTCCATCAAAGTGCATCTTATTTCAACAATCGGTAGCTGGTACTAAAGCACTGAGAAGATGGTTTGTTAGGTAACCATGCTTTCAACAATACGTATTCATTAGTTTCGGGGACGTGAAAGGGCAATTCCTCACCACATTGACATTGGAGCAAGGTTGGTCACATGAAAATGACAATATTCCTCATTTCCTACCTAATGGAGTTAGTTGGAATTTAGGGCTGCATACTTTCTTAATTATGAAAAAAAAAATTCAACAATAAGCAAACCAGCTAGAATGTTTTGGCCGGTTTTTAGTCCACCCACTTGCTCTGGGGGATCGAAGCTGGTCACTAAACACTGAGAACAATTTTTTTTATTCTGATTGATACCGTATTTTTTTTTTTTTAAAGATATACATGTGTGTAATTTCTGTAGTCGTCTCAAAAACTTCTGGTTTGTAGTGACCACACAGCAATGAAATGACTCAATGTTGTCAAAGGGCAAACAAATGCTGTTGGCGAAGTCACCGATGTCTTCGTTTTACTGTTTTGGTCGCTATTCATTGCATGTACTACTGCAATTGAATAATTGAAATTTTCGGGAATTTAATTTATTATTATTTTTAATTCTTTGCACCGAAATTTTACATCATCTGAAGCAAACTAACGCTCGTGTAGATGAACCGTCTCAATTTTGAATCGTAGGAGTCGTGTTAGGAGACAAAAGTTTAGTAAACCCAGGGATTCAAACGGAGAAACTTTCAGTCATCATATCGGGGGCCAGATAATATCAGTATAAGCCAGAATAGAGTCCACTAGCAACGAAAGGAGGCAAGGACGGATCCAAGGGAAGAGGGGGGGGGGGGGGGCGGTCCCTTCCAAGGCAAATAAACATGGAAAAAATGCCCAAAAAAATTTTTAACAGTCAAATTACGAAAAAAATGCGCGAAAACGAAGAAGAATCATCCTGCGGCCCCCTCCAAGACTTCGTTATGGATCTGCCCTTAAAGGAGGATGGTAATCTTTAACACTATTCTGGCTGAACCTGAATTAATTTTAGCCCGTTCAATGTGTACCCATGGACGAATGATTGGTCCAAGGTGTACCTAATATTTTGCCTGCCAGATCGCCTTGTTATTTATGAAAAAGGTGGTGGCGCAGAAATGGGAAGTGGGAAAAAAAATATTTGAAATCTGGCAAATTTCCTATTTACAGAAAGTCCACAAAGCACCATCTGCGTCTCTTATTGTGTAACCCATATGCCCCAGTTCCACCCACGCATCCATGTATTATGCTTGGTTCTCACAACTGACTGAGCTTTTTGAAATATTCATCGTCGTCCTACGCGCTCTTTGCAACATTTGATTAATTAAAAGGATGTCGTCATGAGTCACGCGACAAAAAGATAAGCTCACTTGCGTGTGGCTGGCTGGCTGGCTAGCTTTGCAGTAGTTCACCAACGCGTTTGTTAAAAGTATGGGAGTTGAGTTGTGTTAAAAGTTATAGAGTGCTTTAGCAGTGCAGACCATGCTGCACTGCATATTAAAGTTGTAAACATGCGATTAAATTTATTTTTTTTCAGTTAAAATATCAGGTATGCTGCCGTGTGAAAAAACGTGAAAAATATGAAAATTCACCTTAGCAAAAAAAAATGTGAAAATGTGCGAAAAATATGAGCAAGTTGTGAAAAAAAGTAAAACTTAAAAACTCAAGTAAAAACCCCCAAAAAATCTTCATCTTAATTTTTGGTCCGGAATGATTTAATTTCGCAACATTGAAAGCGAAAGGCATGTGATTGGAAAAAAACTCGCTTCGTTTTGCGGCCCAGAAGTGATCAACATGAAGTTGCGCGCATTGTTTTGCATATAAATAGGACGTGGGCCTCTAGAAAAAATGGACTTAGAATTTAGGTTTATCTTATCACTAACGCATACCATGATTTTTTGATTTTAAAATGTAAATCAAATATATCTTCACGAAAAAGACGATCACTTTGTTTACTGTGAAACGAACTATCGAATTTACAGGACATATTTCCGAGTTGCTTTCGCCCACTTTCACACTGTAGATTGTCCACAATCTTGCGAATTTTCGATTGCTTAACAAAAATCTTCTTCAGGCCTTTTGGGGGTTGTTTTTCTTCTGTTTACATTTCACTCCACGATCTGTTGGTTTGTCGTTCGAATTCGTTACCGCCGCCGCCGTGCGCAGCCTCCGGTTTTTGTAAGGTCGTTCCGCTTCACTTAGCCCATCCATTGTTGAGGCCGAGCGTTGCTCCGTAGTTTCCACTTGGCGACTGGCGTCCAGTTGTTTTTCCAGTTGTTTATCTTTCCCCACTAGTTACGTGACATTTGGACTCGATGGAGAGGGTCACTGTTTTCGTTCACGCAGTTCTATTGCCACAGAATGAAGGCTTCTCAGGTGGTTTTCCTACTTAGAATTTGACTTAATAAGCGTTTCTGCTTGTTTCCACGCGATTTGATGCTTGGTGTCCGTGCAATGGACTGCAATGCCGTTGTCATTAGCCTCATTTCTTACACTTCCCATATGTTGAGTCAATCTCTTTCGCACTCCTTGTCTGGTCGCAGTCTCACCGATGTATACGGCATCACAGTCCTTGCAAGGAATTGTGTAAACCGCTTCTCTGGTGTTCACAACCTTTTCAAGAGCTTGCTCGTCTCTTGATTTTTGGCTCATTCTTTCCCTGGCCTCATTCATTCTCGGCTTCATAGTCTGGAGCCTTAAAGCCCTCTTTCCTCAAGATGTCCTGGATGGGACAGCTGACTCCTTTAAGGAAGGTCAGCAATCGCTGTTGGGCTCTCATTTTTCAAGGCTCTCTCACTTGGTCCTTTCTTGTCCCCCTGTCTCCCTGCTTGCACGATGATGATGGCTTTCTTGATACACTAACAAAATCCTTAATAAAATCCCGTCTCGGCACAGAACTCTGCTGAAGGTACTGTTGGCCTCAATTTATGTGGAATTTAGGAATAGCATTTTTTGGCAAGTTATAGGAGCCCGTATGGGCTACTCTAGCTCGCCAATAATCGCCGAGATGGTGTTGCAGCATCTCGACGAAATGATCCCTGAAACTGGACTTAGTGTTAGACTTTGGAGAAGGTTTGTTAACGATACATATGCGGGCCTGAAAGAAGATCGACTGAGTGCAGTCTTGGCGAAGATCAACAACTGGCGCGCTGATATTAAAATGACTGTTGAAAAAGAGAATGACGGAACATTACCGTTTTTAGACTTGGAGATCAGCTGGAGTAGTGAAGAAGACACGGTTGTGTTTGAAGCGTACCGTAAACCAATGGCCACTAATAGAGGCATACCATATTGCTCAGGCCACCCCAAGGAGCAACTCTGAGTGATGGCTCAAGTTGAGATGATTAGGATGATGACCAACTCCAGTTGGCTTGAGAAAGCGAGAAAACATCTCGAAGAAACGAAGGGAAGGTTTATATAGATTTGGGCTATCCAGCAGGGATGCTGAATAAGTGTATCAAGAAAGCCATCATCATGGTGGAAAACTGATTTTTATCCATCCATACACACATATATACACACATACAGACAGACATTCCATTCATTCATTCATTTATTTATTAAACTAACTAACATACTAACTATACCTTTTGGTTGGAAAATGAAAAGTCTTTTAGTAGGAAGAATAAAAATCTAATATCATTAAAATCGTTCAGTGTATTTATTTAGTTATTTAAATGTGTGCCCTTCTACTCGTCTCGAATAGTGGCGTCAAAAAATTGGAGAAAGGGTTTGAAAGAAAAGAAATTTCTCCGAATTTCTTGTAGGCGTATTCTTAAATATAAATTTAGGTCCTAAATGTACCAAATTAACGAAAAATGACCGTTTGCAATAATCAGCAACAATCACACAATACGTGACGTCGTCGGTTCGTTAAATCAAAGGGCTCTGGTGACGTCAACGATTGTGGAAGCGTCGTAGTTTTTAGACCGTGCAGCAACAATGGATTGGGGCAACGGTCAACAATGAAGCACGTGCAGTAAACGGGTGGAAAGGCTGTTGGAATTGATTTACGGATATTTAAAATGCAATACAGAGAACCCAGCAGTTAAATTAACTGAGCAAAAAACGGCTTTGCCGTTTAGAAAAAAAAAAAAATAGAGCTCGTATCCCCATACTCACAGCCGTCAAGGTACACGAATAAAAATGGATTAGAGTTCACTCGAACGCAACGAACTATAATTTGAACTCCAATACCAGGAATCAAAGACTGTTTTTGATCAATGGTTATCTCAGAAAGAAAGAGCAGTTTATGTTTGAAAAGTTTAATGTTTCGGTGTGCGGTGGTTTGTGGGCTTTTTGCTGTTTATTGCGTTATTTTGTGTGTGTTTGTGGGTTTACGTTTTGCGAATTGGAGTTCAAATTATAGTTCGTTGCGTTCGAGTGAACTCGAATCCATTTTTATTCGTGTACCTTGACGGCTGTGAGTATAGGGGTACGAGCTCTAATGTTTTTTTTTTCTAAACGGCGAAGCCATTTTTTGCTCAGTTAATTTGTTGGCTTTTTTCACTTCCTTTTTATTGTAACTGCTACGGTCTGGTCTATCATGTGTCCACTGTCCACCGATTTTTGTTTTCGAAAAAACGGAAGATTAGAAATGCATACTTATGTTCAGGTTCCGCAGAAGGTTTGTCCCATTGCTGGCGACACATTAGCGTGTGTCTAGATTTAGCATGTGTCATCTCGATGAGTAGTTGATTGTGGATTGTTTCAGTATCGTGGCAACAATCGCGGAAACAATTCAAGTGGCTTCCCGAAGCCCACATTGAAAAAATAAATAAGTCACTCAGTCATGTTTTCGCACCCTACAGTTTAAAACTTGAAGATTTAAGAAAAAAACCAAGACCATTTAATTTCGTTCTCCACAACGAGCTAGCCAACTGAAACCACGACAATTTACTTTCCCGATACCCAATCATTGTTGCATTTTGTTTGACTGAGCTACAATCCGATATTGTGCTCCTCGCCTATTGTTACCCCATTCTTACATGTTGCAGCATTGTTAGCCGCAACGCCTCCGCCGCCGCCTCCTGTCCAATTTTCTGAAATTCTCGTGCGCAAACGTACTCGTAATAAGCACTGCCGGGCACTGCCTGCCGGCAGTGCTAATTACATTACGCAAACACACGACAAAATTTAAGTGCTAAATACGAAATTGAGTGTGTGCTTGCGCGTTTGAACCGCTATTCCTCCTGAAGTAAGGTACCTACAAATATGGGAGTAGGACTAAATGAAAGATAATTAAATTGCGCTTCGGTTAGGCCTATTTTCATGGCTGTAAATTGCTATTATGACCATCAAATACGCGAAAAACCCATTAAAAAACGATTTTATGTTAAAGCAACATACCGTCTGCCTTATAACCTTCCGCCTGCTTTATATAACAGCTACACGTCGATCGCATCAGCGCATTTATCATAGTTAAGGTCAACTGAGATAGTAGCTTCGTTCCTCACAGTGAAAACGAAGCTACTATCTCAGTTGGCATTGCGCCTAATAGACAAGCCAGCGTGAACGCATTAATTGTGTCGTCACAAACCGAAAAGATTCTCATATTTTAAAAATCACAATTTATAATTTTCTAGACTAGTGTCTTATAATTTTGCTTTGGCGATCTATTGGAATAATTAATTTTAATTTGTATCGCATTAATCTTTTAGATTTTTGATCTCATGATAATTATTAGTAAATTAGTACATGCACACACAGATGAAACACCATGGTAATAGTAAGCGCGCAAAGCATCATATATGTTCGGGACGAACGTAAATAAAGTTCCCCTATATTCAACAGAAAATTTCCTAGACGCCATATTTTAAAACGGATTTTTACCAAGGGATTGACTAACGGTATGGAAATAGACCTTTGGGGCCATACTTGATGTGGAGGATCGAGAAAATGGCACTGGGAGGTAAATCTCTTTGAGATTCAAATCCTTCACGTTTACTCCCCTTTCCCAGCCAAACTATCATACTTAGGTTAATAATGGATATGAACGTTATTAAAGTAGCTTTCATAACGGATAATTCACACACACAAAATGATCAAATTCCATCAATTAGGGATGGAATTATCTTATTTTGAAGGAGGGCCCCTAGGGGGGGGGGGGGGGGACAACCAGGGATACAGAACCACGAAAGAATGGTGGAGTTTGTAATTTCCTTAGAAGATATATTTGATTTACATTTTAAAATTAAAAAATCGAGGTATGCATCAGTGATAAGATAAAGTGAACAATACAGGCCCTCGTCCTTAAAATGTAGCGTCCAAAAGTGAGTATGTGAAAAAAATTGAAAGTTTGTATGCGAAACAACGGAAAAAAGTGGGGAGAAATGAAAAGCAGGTACCTGTGACAGCACTCCTGCTTGATCCTTTGCTAAATATTGTTGGCCACCCTACGTTTGAAACCTGTGTAAATATTGCAAATGTTGGTTTTATTTAGACGATCTGACGGCCAAATAAAAGATGATTTGGTATTTGAAATGCTTTGTTTTTTTAGTTCACATACATTAGGGCGTATGCCACATTGTTTCCGGCAGTTTTTCATGGCTTTTTATCTCAACTTGATAGACAACTTGTAATAGTTATTGGCCTCTTTATTGCAACAATGAACTTGACAACTTGACAACTTGTTTTTGAAGCTGTCGAGGAAACAAGAATACTACCGAGGGTGCAGCCCTAGGGTTTATTGTTGATCCTGCTTTCTAGTGTTGGGCGGTACCCAAAATTTTTGTGACGGTGCCGGTACCAGCCTAGGTACCGCGTTACTCGGTATTTAACGGTTCTTAAAATTAGGCGGTACTTCCGTTATTTTTTTTAAGTAGCCTAATCAAACTAATTAAGGTTGGAAATGGATTCATCAATTTCATTTGTGTAGCCCCTCCCCCACCTCCAAAAAATACACACAAAAAATAATCACCAAGTAGGCTACTGAACTTTGAACTAAATTTTATTTATCTCTTGGTTCTTAATGTTACAGATTGTGGCTTAATATCCTGGTACTGTGTTTTCTCCGATACTCACAAATGAGGCGGTGTCTGATATTATAGTGCTGTGGTGCCAACACCTGATTTCTAAATAATAACAACAAATTTTATTGAAAAATGTGTTTTGTTGCTAAAGTTTTAATTTTTGATTTAATTTTTACAAAAATTATTGATTTCCCCCACTCCTTGATTTAAGCTTAATGAATGTTTGACAATTATCGAGCCTAAGTGGTCTACAAAACCGTTCTCTCAATTGTAAACTAACTTAAACGCTAACCAGGTTACTACAGCGCAAACTAGAAAACGTTGGCACGAATAGGATAAAGGATACAAAAAGAACGAAAAAAAAAACAGGATAACTCAAGCTCCATACTGGTAATACAGTACCTGACACTGTTTTAGCCCTACAACACAAGGAATGGACTATTGTTATAATTTTAGCACCTTTTTTTCATATTAAAACAATACCGGTACTTTAACAATGCACGGTATTTGGTACCGTTGCATTTTTTGTACCGCGGTACACCGTGAGAACCGGTTTACCGCCCAACACTACCGGATTTAAAAACAGCGAGTCAAGATTCATTGTTGCAATAAGAGGATACTAACTGGCTGAATGTGGGGAGGGTGATGAGACTGTGAGGCATTTCTTGTTAGAGTGTAGACGATGGGCACAGTTTCGGCGGGTGGGCCTAAGGGGTTGCGGCAACCTTCTGGACGTTTTGGGTGTCCCGCTTAGTGCCAGGAGCACAGGGGTCGGTCTCCGGACAGTTCTGGGGTTTTGTGCGGCAACTAGGCGTTTCCTAGAGTAGGCTCGGAAATGGACTGTGGTGGTGTTAGAAGACTGTTGTTCCCAAATGTTGTTTGGCACTATGTATAGTTTTAAGTTAGTGTAAGATAGAGTAAGTTTGTAGAAGGAGTGCATAGCGCTGAGGCTGATAGACTCCTGTAAGATTCAATAAATAAATACTAACTGGCTGGTACTCCTACATTGTTTAAGCACGTGACTTTTGACAAGGCATTTCACATCTCTGTTGTTAGCGAAAGAGCACTGGATTCGAGCAGTAATGCTTCAACATTGCTCGACAGGTATGGTATGGGCCATTGTTCAAAAATGTGCCGGATAAGTGAAAAATGTATTGACTTCAGTTGGAACTTATTAGCATACTTTTAAAAGTTGGTTTCGACGAGTGTATTGTTTAAAAGTGTGCCAATAAGTTGGAGTTGTATTGATTTTGAGTTGGAACTTATTAGCACACTTTTAACAAAGGCTGACATGACAAGTAGTTTGTAACAATGAAAACAAAAAAGTATCGATACAATTCTCGTTCGTCAGACATTGTTTTAAGATTTGATTCTAGGTAAACTCAGTGTGTGGGCATTCCGTTTATCATTCGAATTATATCAAAATTTAGCACTGTTCCAGTTGCAACTGTTGAAATGAAGCCTGACATGTTATGAATTAGTCGTTAAAAAACTTTTCAATTCTTATGCAGCTGTTACCAGAATTTCTTAGATTTTAAGGGGTAATTTACAATTGTTTGTAAAATAATAAGCCTTTTTTAACTCTCGTAAATACAAAAAAACAATTAAAATCCGTTCCATACAGGATTATCTACAGCAAGAAGAAAAATATAGGAATAATTTCATTAGCACTAACGTGATGGGAACGAGAAGGGACGATGCCACTGACACCCCACCCAAGTTTAGAGAGTCAATTTTAAAACTAAAAAAACATGAAGATAAAAAAGCACTATGATTAATTATCAACGTCAGTTGCAAGGATACATATTAAAACAAAATGGAGACGACATGATAAAAACTTTTTTCCTAAAATTGAAGCTTATGTTACAATGAATTATCTGCGTCAAAATTGGAATTAAAAACAATAAGTAAATTCACACAAAAAATCCTTCTCAGGATTCGAGAAAATTGTTCAAAAGCAAACGTTTAAATGAAGATTGCTGCATTTAAATGAGTTAAAAAAAAGGGGCCCTAACAGTATAACTTCGAAGAAAGTTCCAGGCTGCTGCAATGCGGGTGGCAAAAAATAATTTGCTACAGTCGAGTTTAGATTCCTTTTAGATATTTAGAAATAATTAGAGCTTTTTACTTTAGTACATTTTCTTGCCACTAGACGTAATTGTTAGCAAAGTGGTACGTGCCTCCACGTTGACTTTCTTGTATGGCTCAGGAAAGCCAACCTGGAGGCAACAGTTCAGACGTGTCTGAATATTGCAAAGGCATTTATTTTCTTTTTTCCCCTTGTGAAAAACTGTTTTGCTACAATCACTCTCACTCATAACCTACGTGAGGTTTGCAAACGCAATTTCGCGCAGGATGCACGAAAGTAGTGAGAGGGTATGTCCTTTTAACACACTTTGCCAACAATGGCATATGGTGGCCAGAAATGGTACTAAAATTGGTAAATCTCGAATTCTTTTTATTGTATAAACCACTGTGGATTTTTTTAAAATTGTTTCAATTCAACATTTGCTGGCCTGTTGCTGTAATACACAAGCCTATTCGCCTTTTTAATGACGAGCATTTCTGACTGAGACACCCTACTGAAACGGCTTAGATTCATTCCTATATGTTCCATCTATGTTTGTAGAGGTCGCCATGAGTTTTAGTGGGAATTTCTACTCAGTTTTTAGCCTTACAATTAAACTAAACGAAATTTGCTTGTGTTTAATTATTATTTAGTTTAGCTTAGTTGTAATTTAGTTTACTTTAGATTTGGGCTGAAAAATGAGCAAAAAGTACCAGATGGAATGCGTACGCCCTCAGAAAACTCGGATGGAACTAATAGGAATGAATGTAACACGTTTCAATAGGGACTTTTTAGAATTATAAATTCTCCTCCCAACCCTATAAATTCTTGGCATTGGTATTCGGCTAATGTGTTTTTGTTATCGGTCTGTCCATGTACTGTACGTTGGCCTGGCCTGCCATCAAATAGTAATTCTGGTGTTGTTGCGGACTTCCCTTTGTATCACAGTTGTGGTTTCTTATTTACTTTCTTCATAATGTATTAGTATATTCATAGGAGTTGAGTTGTGTTTGGGGCTGGATAAGCAACTCTCAGCTCAAATGCGTAGCCGAAGTGCGTAGTCTTCAATGGCAAGCGTGACTCGCGAACGTATCCCAGAATACAAAGCACGTCTGCTACTTCCGCCTGACCAAGCCGCCATGAGGTATTCACAGTTGATCCGCTCGTAGACGAATGGAATTCCACCGTAGGAGGTGGAATTATGTGTGAAATACGCCCTGTACTACGTTGTTTATGATGTATCAAACGTAGGTAAGAGAAAAGAACTTCTTTTCCTTGAGAGTAGTTCCTGTCTGGAACTCCCTTCCCGAAGCTGCAGTCGCTGCTCACAGCCCAAAACATTTTCGGTTAATCATGTCAAAGCATTGCTTGAAACCATTCTTGAAACGTCCCGAATTTTATTGGTAATTTCGTATTTAGATCTGTTCTTTTTGCTTTTGTAGCTTAGCTTCCTGTGGCGCTTCGTCAAGGCTGGCTGATTTACTGATTTCACACGTTATAATGTTTGGGTGCCAGCCCTGGCTGACCCGCGACGGCGGATTTCACACGTAATAATATTTTCTGGGCCAAAGTGAGCTGGCCAGGGCTGACGCGCGCCTGCCCGGCCCGCCTATCCAGCCGAGGCCAGCCCTGGCTGGCCCTAGCCAGCACGTCTTATTTTTAACGTGTGAAATTCGAAGCGAGCCCTCCCGCGCTCGTATAGTGATTTCACACGGAATAATGTTTGCGTGCCGTGCCGTCCCATGCTGCGCCCGCGGATTTCACACGGAATAATGTTTGCGTGCCGTGCCATGCCGCACACAAGCGAGCCACGACGGCTGCTAGTTGCGCTGGCCCTCCAGAATCTGCTAAAGAGGGTTGGCCGCGGCCAGCCCCCAGCCCGAGACGAATTATTCCGTGTGAAATCACTAGTAGTTTTGCAGTGCAGCTCACTATATGTCAACAAACAAAAGAAAACGGGAAACACTAAAAAAGAAATAGTTATCTGTCGTACGTAAATTAAATACTCATTATCACGCAGATTGAAAAAACACAACGCGCGGGTCGGTTCTCTAGCATTTATTACGTGTGAAATCAAAGCGTGCCCGGAGCTGGCATTAGGGCTGGCCCGGACTGGCTCCAGCCCAAGGCTGACCAACGACGAATTATTAGAGTCGATTAGACTCTTATGCGAACGGTTTGTCTGTCTGTCTGTCTGTGTGTTCGCGCTATAGCGTTTTAACGAATTATCGGATTTCTGTCAAATTTTGCACACACATTCTATGACACATTTCTAGATCTAAGTTCGAAAATCGGTCGAATCCGTTGGGGAAATCCTCCGCTAGAAATAATCAAAGGTACGAGGTTCGTTATTATTTCTTCAGCCGACTGACGTCATCCATCCACGACCAATTACTGGGAACTATGTAGCCTTCGTCAGCGGCTGATGTCACCACCAACCGACCAATGACTGGCAACTTCATCAATTTTATTCTATAGACCACTGACGTAGGGACTGATCTCGTACGAACTGGATAACAGTTATATAGTCTAAGGCCGGGATGCACGAAATCAACGTAGGCTTGGGCTACTTGTTTGGACAATCTTTCATGACTTTACTGCGTAGTACTTTTTACGGGAGGATGGGGAAGGAGAAATATTTAAAACAACTTCTACTGTATGACATTTGTTTTTTTGTTGTTAAGGGAGGGGAAGGGGAATCAAAATTCATAAAACTACTTTTGGGCAATGACTGTGCTATCTCGATATTTCACCCTCATCAGTCGTGCGATATGGCAACGTGGCAGTCAGATAAATGAAATGTGCAAAACGCCGAGACTAAACGGTTTGGAGGCCTCCCGTATCATAAAACTGCCAAACAATGCTGGATTTTTTTTATGTTGATTCTGTTCACTAGTGTTCTAATTAAACTTACAGTTTAAAATGAAACCGATTGAAGAATCGTAGTGGGCTCGTCTTTAATTGAGAGGTGTGCGCCGCCATGCCATCCAACGCAGTTGATCAAAACATGTATGGGGGGGGGGGGGGGGGTTAGGCAAAAAACTAGAAATGCAAGCGACCACTGTTTTTATGGTTGCATACGCGTCGTGGAACAGCGGCCAAGAAATCATTTGGATGTTTGGATTGTATTCTTAGGAGGGGTAATTATTCACACGTGTTAGACAATTAGTAGCCATATGGAGCGCTGTATTCGCAAGGGAAAACTAATCGACTCTCACTATAATTGGTTTAGTCAGGTTTATTACTTGTGAAAACAGTAATGTGATCCATCCTTGCCAGACCTGCTGCTCCTGCGGCAAAATATTATTATTATAAGAGATTGTTATATTGCCAGGCGTAGGTGCCATTGTGTTTTGTAACAAAGTTTGACAGTCAATGAAACCTTAATGCCGATCGTTGGGGAAGTAAATATTGTATTTTTGTAACACACGAGACGGGGAGCTTATGAATGCATGATATTTGCAAGAAAACCGGTTTAGAATGAGTCGTCTTCTTGTGACAACAGTAAGTTAACCCAAGTTAAAATGTCGTAGCAGCAGAAAAATTGAAATTACTAAATCCAATTTAGTACCTTTATACCAGTTCAGTACAGCGTTATACTAGGCGTCGTCTGCTTTCTCCGCCATGTAGAAAGATGGTTTAGAGGGATTAAACCTAGTGCGTTTGGTGTAAATTTACGATCACGTGGCCGCGCGTGCCGACTGGCTTGGCGGTACGTCCTTTGATGCTGCGCTCTTAAACTTCCGGGTTATCAAGTTGCTTATCCACCCAAACACAACTCAACTCCTATGGTATAGTTTATCTCAAACAATCTGTCAAGAGAATAATGCAGCGTGCTACCGGTTTCGTTAGAGCAACATCCGGCCTGCCTTATAACAGCCACGCGCCGATCGCAACCGCGCATTTACCGTAGCCAAGGTCAACTGAAACAGTAGCTTCGTTCCTCGCAGCGAAAAATGCAGCTGCTGTCTCAGTTGGCATTGCTCCAAATAAACAAGCAAGCGTGAACGCATTAATTGTGTTGTCCAAAACCGGAATGATTCTTATATTTTAAAATCAGAATTTATAATTTTCTAGACTAGTGTTTCATAATTTTGCTTCGGCGATCTATTGTAATAATTAATTTTAATTTTTACTACATGAGTCTTTTAGATTTTTGATCTCGTAATAATTACTAGCTAACGATTAAAATTAGCACTGCGCACATGCAGCTAAAACTTCAAGGTCATTGTAGGCATGCAAAGGATCATATTCGTTCTGGAAGAACATAAATAAAGTTTCTCAACATTCAACAGAAAATCTCCTGGACGCCACATTTTAAAACGAATTTTTAAGAAAGGAAAGATTAACGGTAAGTAAATAGAACTTTGGGGCCGTACTTGATGTGGAGGATCGATAAAAATGGTGCTGGGATGAATGTACCTTTAAAAGAGTCGTTCACGTTTTAGTGGCTACCAACAAATGCAACCATGAAAAACGTTTGGATAGAAATTTTGGAAAAAAATATTTTTTTTACAGAATTTTGAACTCTAAACGGAACTGTGCGCATTCGGCTAAAATGTTTTGTGGTTTTGGTGACGTATGCAACGTTTATTTCCTCCCCCCCACATCACCTCGCAACACCTGTTCAAGAAAGTCAGTTTCAGAGACATTGCCAGTTACTGTAGGCACGTAGTCGTAAATCGAGGCATACACACTTACTAAAATGTACAGGAAAATAAATAAATACTGGAATGTACCAGAAAATAATTAAATACTGGAGTGTATGGGAAAATAATAACTGCAATATCCTTAACATACAGGTTTATTCACTGGAAACAAATTAAACACTGGAATGCACTGGATAATAATTTAATACCGGGATGTACTGGAATATGCTTAAAAACTGGTTTGTTCGCTGGAAAGTACTGAAAATTTTTTAGCTAGTTTGCTAGTTTGTACAATAAAGACAAGCAGATAGATCCCTACACGGATATGCCCAAAACATCCAACCTTTTAGCAAAAAGTTAATGACAATATATATTACCAGATTTTTTAGCACTATCCCTTTTTAATTTCTTATGATTTTATTTTCATCACTGGAACTTAACTAACAGATCCAAAAAAAAAAAAAAACCGAAACGAGCACTGTAACATAATGTAAAATTACGTTCTGTGTTTTTATGAACCCCCAAATAAATAAAGTTAACTTTTTAAAAGTTTTTAGAAAGTTCTCCGTGCAACCTTGCAGTTCAAATGTGGAGAAAAAAAAGAAGATTGCACTTGAATCATTGACTGATGCTTGTGGTAGACTGATAGATAAAAAAAAGTGACATCATTCTCTGCTTATCGTTTTCCTCCAAGTTGACTTTACAGTTAACGAAATGATCAGACTGGTCAAAAGTTCAGGTAGTGCACAAGTTGATCTTTCTGGACTGAAAGTCACGGGACTGACCATCAATCTGGATCTAATGCAGACTTTTCTACTTGTGTCATTGAAGTTTACAATTCAAGTGGAAAGAAGTTACTTTTTTTAGGTCCATGTGTACAGGGTGTTGATTTACCTGTATTTTGAACAACAGTGACCGATTGCAACAACGCTTGTTATGTAGTCAGGTATTGTTGATATTTAAGGAGAGCGAGAAAGATGAATTATTTGTCCGTAGAAAATATTTTTAACGTTGAGCTCATTACTAAATATTGTTGGACTATTTAAAAAAAAATATATAAATAATTTGAGGTAATTACACACTGCTTTATTTTAACCCATAATCCTGCAGCTTTGTTTATATATGAGCCGGTTGTAAATAACTTTCTCTTAATATCGCAATTGTCTATTTCATTCTCTTGAGTAATACTGGGGGGAGGAGGGACCAGGTAATACTACAGACTCTATTGTTTACTGAAGGAATTTCAATCGAGCAACAGATGACGAGGAGGGGTTAACGCTCCCCAAAACCCTTCGAGCCCTTTGAATCGAGTAACACTGCTTTCACAATTATAGGGCCTAACCAGTTTAAGCGACGTGTCAATTGTCACGTGTTTTCGTTGTTGTCTGATGAGACAGTTTCTCATTTCCATTGTTTGCCTTAGGGCTACCTCAGAATCTTGCGAGAATGCAATGGCAAGCAAAATTCTTCGTTACTTGCAAACCACCAATTTGCAGAAGCAGTTAACTGTATGTAGTAGTAGAACAATGACTGTCAAATGGAGCCGTGGCACTGTGACCAGAGATGGAAGTGGGTCACTTTTTCTGACCCATGACCCACTTGACCCACCCGATAAAGAACAAAATGTGACCCACTGTCCGTGACCCATGCCACGCTATGAAAAAATAAAATGGTATGCAATTTGGTTTCTTGCCGTCTGGGAAAAAAACAGTTTAGAAAGAGTAAGAAAAATTTAAAGAGTAAACTTGTAAGACTACTTATTACCGTAAGATGACTGTGGGTCGCTGGGTGAACGGTCTTGACCCAAGACCCACATGACCCAAGATAAAAATGTGACCCATTTCACCCACTGACCTACCGACCCATGGATCAGTTCCGCCTCTGGCTGTAAAGTTATATAAGAAACGAACGTTTAAATCGAAATTATTAGCGATTTGCGCTTGCGGGTAGGTCGCAGTTATCCATTCATGCTTGATGTGCAGGCATTCTGATTTATACAGCTGTTCAAAAAGCATTGTCGGACCATTGTTACAAGCAGGCCATTCGTCTTTAAAGTAAATATTCAGCGTTGGCTTATAAACGTATGAGCTAGTGGAGCGTAGAATTCGCGTTGATGAATTTGAAACTTGCATGGGATCTTGGACTGGTCAGTCACAGATGTATAGGCTTGTTTGTAATATGAATTTACCCATTTTCAAACTGGAACAGTCTCCCTCTCCTCTCTCTCCCCCTACTTTCTTTCTTATCTTGCCACATGATTCTTCCTAAACCTGTTAATGCTCTTATCTATCAAGATATACAAGTTAGTGGAAATAAAGAAGATATGTGTGAAAATTCATGAATGACTGAAGAGAGTTTAAAGATAAGTGAATAAACAAACCCAGGCCAAGTCGCGTTTTAACCATCAAAAAAGTAAGGACTTTAATTTTAAATTACATTTAGTTGTGTGTGTTCTGAGCTGCAGTGGCCGGGTGGGGGGGGGGGGTAAGAAGCGGTGCCCATCCCTCCAGGTCTAGTGAGGCGTAAGTCCCCTCCCCCCTCCCGACAACAATACCAAATAACCCCTCATAACAGTACAAATGTACCCCAGTACCTGTTGCGTTGCGTTTTGGTGTAACAGCTATATTGTGTATGGGTCCGTGCAAACCTGTAAATGTCCTGGGAAATAAATTAAAACCAGGCCTAGAAAATTATTTTAAAAAACGGGTATTTTTCACGTTTTCCAAAGCACTTTTCCACACCTGAAATTTCATTTTTATTTCCTTAAGTCTGGGAATACTGGAAATTACCATAACAGAAAGTCACTATTAGTGTGTGCAGTTTTAACTGAAACACAAACGTTAGAAAATAAATAAAATTAAAAAACGTAGCACATTGTGCACAAAAAAATTGATAGATACTCGCTACACCGAAACCGAACGGATTGTAGCGATTGTGCTGCCAGTTTTCGTCTCGCCACTGTCTTTCAGCGGGACAAAATCCGTCATTTTACAGCTTGACACTGTGTGTATAAGATTGCATAGCCCCATTTATCAAATTTGTCTTTTAATTATTTCAATTGATACTACGCTTCTTTCGTTCTTGAATTTTCTTTGACAATCCTGCAAAAAAATCCAGAGATGGGATGGTTAAAAAAAGTGTCCACTATATTTTCTGATGCATATCCCGTAGACCCCACGACCTACTGAATAGTTACGGGTTTTTGATATTGGTTTCGTTCTCTTTTACTTTGCTTTCGTTTTCTTTCATTTTGGTTTCGTTTTGTTTCAAATTTCTTTCGTTTCTTTGCACTTTGGTTTCGTTTCTTTTCAGTTTGCCTTCGTTTCTTTTTAGTTTGCTTTCGTTTCTTGTCAGTTTGCTTTAAATTAAACCTACATCTTAATTTATTTGTGTAAATTACATTTAGTATCCGATTCATTTGCTTTAAATAAGATTTGTGAATTATCTGTCAACTAAAGCAAACTGAAAAAAAACGAAAGCAAAATGAAAAGAAATGAAACCAAAATGTAAAGAAACGAAAACAATTTGAGACATAACGAAACAAAAAAGAAAGAACACGAAAGCAAAGTAAAAGAGAATGAAACCAATTAAAAAAAAAACCTGCAAAACACCATTGCAAACCACACAGAATGGTCAATTAATCCTTGCTCAATGGATTAGAACATGTATTTGACTGAAAAAATTCAACTTAATATTTTTCGCAACTTGCATGGTTACATCAGTCAGTCTTAATGTGTTTGCTAAGGAGCAAACATAACGCTATTACCTTGTAATGTTTCACTTTCAAAAAAACTTTTCAAACTTAACAAAAACCTCTTCTTCCAAATGACAATGAACAGATAGAAAATAATTAGTAATTTAGCAATTAAAAAGTAATATGCCTTTTGTATCAAGAGACACGCTAGTATGTCGCCCACAAAGATAAACTACAACACTTATCCAGATAAAATATATATGAGCATGGCGGCCAATAACTCGTTGTGTTTTTACAGCTAAGGTAGGTTGGCTGTTTTCAGCCATCTGAGGATAAAGAACAAAGCGACAGAAAAGGCTGAAACTTGTTTGATCGGGAGACTTTGGTCGCCTGACAACATAAAAGTCACTATTAAGGACATAGCTAAACGTTTTCTTGTTGAAAAAAGGACGTGAATAACGCTGATATTTGCCTAATTACTAACTACTACTAACACCATTTCTTGTATCACGAAAAGAAATTCTTCCATGCGGTGAATAAAACTGGTTCCTAGCTCATTTTACAGGTGTTACTCTGGAGTTGTCCTTTTCATAAGGCCTTTTCTAATTGGTCAAATGGGTCAGGAGTTACGGACCTCTGAACGACCTAATTGATTGTTTCACATTGTGCAACAATGCCAAACTGAACATTAAATAAATCCGTGCGTTTGCAAGGAGATGGCTGTAGTAAAGAAATATTTACCCCAAAACAAAACTTGTTAAGGATTCCTGCCAAGTTTGTCGGCCGTGTAAAGTCGTGATATCAAGCGCCAAGCTCTTCCGACATGCTAATCCAACCGAGTAATAGTTCGAAGGTTAAATAAAATATATGAAAATTGCTTACTGCGCAATTTTCAATTATTTCATTTAACGTTTGAAGTATTACTCGGTGGGATTAGCTTGGTGTTTGATATCACGACTTCACACGGCCGAAAAGCTTGGATGGAATCCTTAACAAGTTTTGTTTTGGGGTAGATATCAGATATTTTTGGTCCAAATTGATGAAATCCACTTTTCTTAGCAATTGTGAGATGGAAAGACCAATCTAGTTTTCTGGTCCATTTCTTTTGTTTTTTTGTTTTTTTATGCTTTCGGTAGATTTTGAGGACAGCAGTCACCTTTTTCTCAAATAGTTAGTATTTCTTATTAGTACTGAAGTATCTCTTGTAAACGCACGGATTTATTTAATGATCAGTTTTGTATTGTTGCATAATAACAATGTTTAAAACAATGTAAAATAATCAATTTGATCGTTTGGAGCTCCCTAACCTCTGCACCACTTGACCAATCAGAAAGGTCCATATGAAAAGGACACATCTACAGAACAATACGTGACAAATGAGCTAACAACCAGCTTTATTCACCGCATGGAAGAATTTATTTTCGTGATACAAAAAAGCGTTACTAGTAAGTAAGTAATTAGGCAAATATCAGCGTTATGCAGGTCGTTTTTTCGACAAGAAAACTTTAAGCTGTGTCACTAATAGTGACTTTTATGTTGTCAGGCGACCAAAGTCTCCCGATTAAACAAGTTTCAGCCTTTTCTGTCGCATTGTTATTTATCGTCAAATGGCTGAAAACAGAGAAACTACCTTTGCTGTAAAGACACAAAGTGTCTAGTGGTCGTCATGCTCATATATATATTTTGTCTGGATGTTATCGTTTATCTTGGCGGGCGACACACTATCGTGTGTCTTGACCAAGCATATGAAAAAAAAATGACTGCTGTCCTTAAAATGTAACGAAAGGCAACAAAAAAAAAAGAAGAAATGGACCAGAAAATTAGACTGGTCTTTCCATCTCATAATTAATAAGAAATTGATTTCATCAATTTGGACCAAAAAAATCTGATATCTACCCCAAAACAAAGCTTAAGGATTCCCGCCAAGCTTTTCGGCCGTGTTAAGTCGTGATATCACACGCCAAGTTCTTTCGCCAAGCTAATCCTACCGACTAAGACTTCAAACATTAAATGAATGAAATAATTGAAAATTGCGCAGTAAGCAATTTTCATACATTTTATTTAACCTTCGGCGGAATTAGCTTGGCGAAACAGCTTGGCATTTGATATCACGACTTCAGACGGCTGAAAAGCTTGGCGGGAATCCTTAACAAGTTTTGTTTTGGGGTAGATACTAACTACACACAAAAGTTAGTTGGTATCCTTTTGTATAAGTGATAACTGTTGTTTCCTCACATGATTTAGCCTCAGGCCGGATGATTTTTTTAATACAAGTAGGTGGGGGAAAATCACTATGGGGTTTTATTGTGTTTTTTTAGGTGGGTTGAACGACTCGAAAAAAACGCGGTGGGTGTTTTCGGGTTGGGTTTTTTCGGGCAAAGCCTGCAGCACGGCGTTCTCAACTCGTAGCTTCCCATGTATAGCAGCCTGCTAATCAAGTTCGGTTTATTTTTGCCCCATAGGATCGAGTAAATATTTCTTAATTAGACCCTACACGCATTTTGCCACTGAGGGCTGTCAGGGCTAGAGGTTTTGCGGGGTGATATCGACCAGGCTGGCTGTGTGTGTTTGTGACAATGGCATTGCTAACACGCCTCCTGTCGACTGCTTTTCATCGAACGTTTTTATTTTAGCCCCGTGGTATGAGAATGTTTATTTTTATCCCCTGTTAGGGGGAATAGACTGTGTTTATTTCAATTCCAACCTTCACTCATGTTCATTGTATCTAGACTGTTGAGTAAACACCCTCTTTTCAAGTCTAGATATTAGACCGAATAATGTTAACAATGAAGTATCTTGGTATTTGGCAGAATAACTGTTATTAAAAGTTATTAAACATATTTGAGCGACTTTGTGCGTAACTTAAGGCCACTAAAATTAATTGTTTGTCGGGAGTGGTACTAAAAAAAATTGATGCGAGCGGGCGGTGTTTTTTTTATGTTTTATTGGTGATTTTTCAGATGCGGGCGATGGCTTTTTTTTTTTACCGAATAAAACAGAATCAGTAGCTTACATTTTGTGGTGGCATACAATATCTGTGTTTTAATGATGGGATTAGCGTGCAAAATTTGCAAATTTGGTAAGTCATTCTTTAGATGCAATTTTTTAGTTGTTACATGTCACTAAACGACCCTAAAATTTGTTTCTAGGTGTTCACATGAAAGTGCGGATGCGTGATGAATTTATTTTTTATTTTTAGACAGTGTTATAAAAGAACGTTTCAGGCGCTGAGAAAAAACACAGCATGTGCTCTCGAGAAGACCACTTAATTAACTTTTAGCGGCTTAATACAAATTTGATCAACTTTGTGCGCAACTATAGGAACATAATTTAGGGCTAGAACGTGTATTTTAGTTTAGCATTTCACTTTGAGTTTATGACAAATTGTCTTCGAAATTACCATTTTCTATGCTGCCACTGTCAAATTTTCTTCTTACTGTTATTCCTATGGTACTACACATGCACACAAATGAGTTGTGAAGCTGACAGTTACTTGGTCGAGCGAGAGGTGCTGCAATACATCACTGTATTTGCAACTTTAACTGAGATCATACATAGGGGATCTTTGGTAGATGCTGCCATCTTTTGACAGCAAACAACGAATTTGCAGTTTCCAAAGTCCTGTCAATGGATGGCACCACTTGACGCGAGCGAACGAATCTTGCACGGATGAAAGACTCAAAAATATTTAAAGTGGGAATTTCATCTTCGATCCTAAGTTTTTTGTGCACCAAGCCACGAAATTTCAACCAAATCGGAACAAACTTGCGAACGTTAGCTTTTCCCAAACAGACGCAAAGCCAGGATGGCTTAGTGGTAGCACTTTAGCCTTTGGTCTCAAACGTCGAGGCGAGGGCTCAATTTCCGCTCAGGCAATATGACATTTAAGTCCAAAAGGCAACGGAAGTAGGTTTGCATCTGTTTCTTTTTTATCCCATACAGACAAAAACAAACAGCCAGTCGCACAACCAGCCAGAAAGAAGAACACAAACATGGGTGGTTGCCTTTATGGCCTAATCAGAAATTGTACATATTTTTCTTAAAGACAGTAAAAACAAATTTTTCGGCTCAGTAACTTTGATTAGAGGTAGTCATCCTAACGGAAAAACGCACAACCAAAATGGATAAGTTTTAAAACGCCAGAAAAACGTGCAAATACTTAATAACGTCGCTCTGATGAATGTGCAAGCTTTTTCATACCGCCAAATTGTCCAACTTACTTCGCCAGAACTTTCTGACCAACTTCATTCTCAATGGGCTTCTTTTCTTCCTTCTCCTATTTCCAACACAGAGGAAGAGCAGAGCCAAACGTCTGCAACCCAGAATTCGGAGCAAATGCCCACTGTAAATCAAAAAAAATTCAAAAAGTGCCCGTAATCGTTTGTAGATTTTTAGATATGTTGTGAAGTAGGACCCAGTGTCTTCAGCCTGATGAAGGGGGCAGCTAAGGCCCACTGAAAATTTGCAAGTTTTTCTGGATATTCTTAAATGTTACAACGTTTTAGTGGTTAGAGTTTTTGAGAAGTCAAAGATGTGCATTCGTGTACCTAACAAGGATGCATTCGACGTGTTGTATGGCAGAATAAAGAAACGTGTGTAATTGACGTATGCAGTTGTAACGGCAGACACACCAACAGGACACTACTAAAAAATCTGAATGCGTGGTGTACTGAAGAATATCTACTATATTGCACATTATATTAAAAAAAATTATCTCGTAACTTTTGCTACTACGATACGGTAAATGAGCCAGAATCTTGTGTGCGACGATGCAATCACTGACCAGATAAGTTTTCATCGGACGCCGATATTGGTTTTCTGACAAACAAAAAAATAATTTGAAAGCTTCGTTGTTTTACAGTTTCCCGTTCTCTTCGTTCTCGTTCATCCGACTTTTGCATTTTTCAGTAAATTCAGTAAATTTTTCAGTAAATTCAGCGGGTAATTTGAGGGGGGGGGGAGTAGGCTAAATCATATTGCGCTGAGGGTACGTGAGGTTGACTACTTTAATTTATTTACACTTTTTAGGTGTACGGTATTAACAAAAGTTAAAATATTCACACGAAAATTCCACATTGAATATAACACTTCAATTTCATGTGGCCAATTTTTGTTAGTACAAAGTACTCGTTTTGCTAGCATTTTATAATTATCTGTATTATTATTTTTTGTAAATTTAAATCAAATATCTAACCAATAAAACTTGCATGAGTCTTCCTGTTATGGATTTTTTTTTAAATCGGAGAGTTACAGGCCAGGAGGAATAGGAGCCTTTCCCTCCCTGGCCAGTCCGCCACTGTAAAAATAGGACATCATTCGTTTTATTCACTCGTTCAATAAATACTGTAATATATCGCACCCGGAAAGCAGCGAGGCTATGTGCGCCTCGCATTCAATGTACCGTCCAGATACCAGCATAAAAATTCGGTGTACCATCCAGATTACCGCCAAAGGTAAGTGACGACTCACTTTGTATTGTACTAAGCGATAAGAGAGGACGCCATTTCGATGTCTACGCGTAGTCTCTAACCGACCGCAATTTGAAGCGCTGACTGGCCGAAATGCGCAGTTACACGCTGCAATTGTTCGTATGAGCGCATATTTTTACGATGACATTTGGCTGACGTCATTCACAGATCGTATACTATCGGGCGAAGGTTTTTTGCTGCAGGATCTTGTTAGAGGTTATTATACTTCAAACGTCTTATGTATATTCTGTGGAGCATAATACATTTTGTACTTGCGCACTGCAAGTGACCCACCCACATACTTTAATTTCGTCGGATCGGAATTGAACAAATGTGTCTGGTTTTTGAGGAGATGTCGCTGATGTAAATCGCCTCCACCCGTTTTATTCGACCGTCGAATTAAAAACTGATGCTTTCGGCAAGTCGTGCCTGTCATTTCTTTTGAGTTTCATCAGTCAACCTGGTCAACTACTGCATGCATATACCTTATTCAGTATGGCGATACATTTAAATAAAAGAGTATGTAATTTGTTAGTTTGGCAGAATATTTGGTCAATTCAGTCATCGTTTTGTGTTCCGGCTAATAATTGGGTGTTTTGCCAAATATCGCAATTGTTTAGCACAAAATATTTGGCGTTTGAATATTTACTTGTACATTCAGTATTTGCTGTAGGACAAAAATAAGTGGCGGCTCCAAAAGTAAGTTTTTAAGGGTATTCACTTACCTCAACTTTCTCTTAGATCTTTACATGTGTCAATGAAAAACATCAATTTTCGGAACATGGTTTATTTCCTGTTTTATTTTTCTTAATCAAATTTCTTAATTTGTCGCCTTTAGCTGTTAAGTTCCCACTTTTTAAACCATTTTGACTAATTTTCTTGATTTTCCTGCTGTGGTTTGTTCATGATTTTGGTAGCCAGAAGTAGCTGACTTGGGCAGTGACTGGAAAGGAGATCCTGGCAGAGTCCCTGCCAGTCCGTGATAGCAAGGTAGAGACTATCCAGGTTTTGCGCGTTACAGGATCCATTCTATCCTGTTCTGGACAATATTTCCGTGCTTACCATAGTCGGAGGTTTTGCGGTTTGAATTCTCGGGTTTCCCGTTTTCCTTATTAGAAATCGTTATGGTTGTAAAGCGTAAATTAGGGCGTTTAATCTGCATACAAGCATTAGTTTGCTTCTGGTGATTTAACGGTCAACAAATTTATCCATCGGTGTTCTTCAGCCGTGACGTGATGCACACAATTTTAGGTGTTGTTCTGTGTAAAGGAAAGAGGAAAACAAGCCAAATAGTGAAAATGTACACTAGAAATAACGTAGTAAAGCACTTACGTTTCATCGGAGTGGTGTGACCTGGGTTTTAAGTCCAGCCTTCACCAATGTTGGTCATCACTCGTCAAACTGCGAGAAACATTCAACAGTTGGCAACTTAGTTTTTAGAGCTATTCGCCAAAATAGCGACCAATTATTTAATTAATAAACCCGGATGCTTAAATTCTCATATCTCGGGAACTGTATTAGCCAGAAACAAGCGGTTTGCGGCATTGCTTGCAGAATTATAAGTGCTCCAACTAAATGTGCCGTACTTGCCAGCCACTTTAGGTGATTGGAGAATTAGATTAATGCAAACAATATTTAAGCATTAAGTAGCAGCAGAACTGCTAAAATTGGTTCTACATGGCGAGGAAGTTTGGACAATGGCGAGTGAATTTTAATGTCTATTGGCCAAATGGACTCACAGTTCACATTCGTGAAGGTTGGTTGGAACCGGCAACCCAATCTGTCGCAGTTTCACTGGGGATGGATTGGGTTACTGTTCGAATCCGGGTCACGCCACTTGTGTCCATTTCTTACAGAGACACAGGAACCACCTTTTCGTTGCTTCTCACCGTTGCCGTTTGCATTCTCAACTTTGGTAGTCCAAAATGCTTTATTTCTGCTAATGGAAGCGATAACGATGTTGCCGTGGTATTATTTCAAATACAGTCAGTGCTCGTTCATGTTTTATAGACGATCGTCAATCGCTGGCTGTTGTTTGAGTGCCACTTGAAGTGCTGCCATCTGGTGGGATGTGCACGAAACAAGTTTATTCTTCTGGTGGAGCAGGGAAGAGAACACGTTTTAATGGCTATTGATTGATGCAATGAGTGTGGTCAGTGCTGCCATCTGGGGAGCGCTATGGCTTCCAATTTAATAAACGGTGTTGGCGTGGTAATAAAAGCGTGCCTAGTCCGTGATGGGAAGTTTATCCTACCCGGATACTTACATGCGATATTTTTCGTATTTTTCATTGTTAAGTCGTTGGCTTTATAGCGATTTTTAAGTGTCGTTTTACGATAGTTACCGTTATTTCTTTGGGAGAAACATATTTTCGCGCTGTTCGTGCTTGTCTTCAAATCTAAACCACACAACAGGCTGTCTAGATTTATTTTAAGTATTTCCCTTAGTGTTGTGAAATTTCACGAAATTTATCTTCTTAAGAAATATTCTTCAATATTGAAACTCATTGCAAAACCATTGTTTTTCTTGTATAGGTTGTTACTGTAAAGTAACAAACAAGCGCTACAGAAAAGCAATAGGAAACTTGCGGCCACGCAAAATGAATATAATGTTTTCAGACAATTGATTTTACAAAGAAGGTGAGGCTCGTCGATTTTATTTTTTATTTACTGAAAGTGGTGATGCGGCATGAGAGTACTTAAACAAAAACGCTCATCAGGTGCCTAAATCATCAGTTTTTAACCCTAAAGTCAATACAATGTCATAATGTACTAATTAACCCCCATTTGTGCAATTCTTAACAAGATTAAAGCCATTTTAGAATGTAGGTTACTAATGCTGATCCTTTGGATCAGGCCACATTATTTAGATCGGCTTCATATCCAAAATCCTCACCCTTTCCGTAAGGCATCCATGTTAACTGTTAAATCAGGACCTATCTTGGGTGTTGGTGGTTTTAGAGATGGTTCAAGGAAAAGTCCTTCGTAATTCGTTCTCCACTGAACAGCCTCAAATGGTTTCTCCCACGCTGGTACTGAGCCTACAACCATCTGCTTTTTCCAATATTCTTAGTCCTTTGCTCATTCCCAGTGATTTTTCTATTTGGCCCCGTCGAGTGTACTTGTGCTGCCTTTGCTTGTAAGATGCAGTTGTGGCATTGTCCTTCCGTGCTCGCTGCGGCGGTTCTGGGGTTTGGAGACAGTGCCAACAGCAAACCCCACTCTTGAAGAGTTAGAAATTGTTGTGTCTAGCTTTTCCTATAAGTTATGCCTGTATAGATTTTCCCTTTTGTCACCCGACGATGCTCTTTTCGTCTATGTGGTCCTTTTGATGCTGAATAATGGCATTCTCGTCATTCTGATGTGTTCTGTGCCGCCCATTCCAATTTTTTATGTTCACGCCTCCTTCGATTCTGTGCTGCTGAATCATTGTAAATAGGTTTATTCACAGTGTCTGTATGGACAATATACTAAGGTCCACCGATTTCGTATTAATGTACGTGTGATTTTGACGTTTTCCGTGATGCCCATTGTTTGGTTTGAAAGGCCTTGTTGCCCATCTCAGGTGAGGCGTGTTCAGTGCAAGCTATATACAGTAGGTTGTTCAAAAAGTCAACAACAGCTCAATATGTCCCAAATCGTCCACTATAACTGTAAAACGAGTTTGTAACTTGTAATAACACTGAAGAATTGGATGAGCCTAGAGTCAGTGCATTTGACAGCTATTTCCAAGGTCATCACATTCCTAAATTTTGAAGGACCCACTTTACAGCACCGTCGTAAATTGGAAGTTTCAAGAAATATTTACCAACTTTGGAGTTTACCAACCCCCAAAACGGAATGAAAATCTGTGAACACATGGAAAGTCGGGTCACTTTGATGAGCTAGCTAACTTTCGATCACCAGGTCACATCAGATTACTTAGTTACTAGGTCACGTTTGGTTACTGGGTCATGTAGGATCACTGGGTCACGTTGTACCACTATATCGCCGGGTTTCCATGTCATGGTCTGAAAAATGTTGGCCACCAGGTTATAAAATATGATCCAGTTCCAAATCTGCCTGAGCATTAAAATTCAATTTGAGTTTTTATAAAAAATGTATTTTGTTCATAACTTGGCTGATTTCACCGATTCACCTTCTGTCACCACAGGATGCTACTGTAAACGATGAACTATAACATTCTAATTTACACAACCTTTCGAGTGGTATGTCAAAACTTAAAAGGTCATTGACTTCAGACACGCTTTCCGCGTAACTGTCTCGGTATAAAAACTTGCTGTACAGGCATACTGTATCATTTGTGGTACTATTGTAGTTCATTAATGCAACTGTCTAAGAGAAATTCAGCAAAGAAGTGAGAATTAGAATAAGAAAAATCTAAGATCACGGAACTATTGCTGGCGCCACACACAAAAAAAAAAAAAAACTTGCGCAATTGTTTTTATTGCGTCTGCCTGAAGAATTATAATGCTGGTGCTATCTGCAAGATAACTGGCCACATGTGATTACTTTGCACCTGTCGATATGCCACAGCCTGAGTAGTAGCAGGTGGGGCGGGGCAGAATACCTCACTATGTTTACTTGGCAGTGTGTACACTGCTCCCAACAACAAGCAATGCTTCCTCTTAAGTGTAAAGCCTTTCGACTTAACGTAATCGTTAACTTGGAGGGGATATGGCACAGAGTTATGAAATGACATCTTTGTGGGGAAGGACCATGAAACTCTTCCATAGAGCAGGTTATGAACCGCTGGACGAGAGCTTTAATGAAGGTAAGGCTGGTGGAAAGAAATGTGAAAGTTTTGGAGTGACTGAAGCATTTCAATATAAGTTGGTGTTACAGCTGATGTTGTATGTGGTATGTCGAATATTCTCTGGCGGGATCTTTAACAGGCCAATGGAGTCTCAATAAAGATCCCGTCTTTAACTCCTTCCACTCGGACGTAGCCCAGAGGGGGCTTTTTTTTTACATTCCCGCGTATACGTTGGCTGGCGGCGCTATTCGATCTTGTATCCTGTTACCTCTGAGCCCAAGCCCCAAACAATTCTGCTTTGATTTACTCACTTTAATCGGGTTCACAGGAAACCCTATGAAGCTCGCTTTTCATCGCCTGATTTATAGGCTTACATCATGGTGGTTAATGAAAACTTCTAGGCAGGTTTGGTTTAAATTCACTTGAGTGAACTGGCACACTCGATATTTTCAGCAATATGCAGTGTGAAGTCAGGATTATAAAAAAATAAGTGTCTGTACTACGAAAAATTTGTGGTATGGAGTGCAGATTGGCCAAAAGGTTAGCCTAATCCTTAAACCTGCTTCGGTAAGGTGTTCTGCAAAAAAAAAAAAAAAAAAACAAGCCTACGAAACCTCCCCCTCACGAGTGACGGAATCACTGATGATTCGGTATGTTGTAGTAGGTTGGAATGGAAGATTGAGGCTGACTGATGTACCCGAGTCTAACCCCAATTACTTCTCAAATGCTAGGGGACTGCTAAGAAGCCAGTAAGCCCAAATAGGTGGATACTGCTGTAGCAAACCGTGAGTAATAAATACAAATATAATAGCTACCTTATAATGGTGATGCGGACATACGTTCAGTAGACGGATTTTGAACCCTTTCCTGGCTGTTAACAGGATAGCTGAATGTCACTGAAGACCAGCCAGGATGTTAACAGGCCAATGGAGTCTCAATAAAGATCACGTCTGTGTGTTCAGCACTCATGTATGCCTAAATACAACAGTAGATGTATGACAAGCATCCGTAGCTACAGATATAAAGCAACATACTATAAGTGATTCAGGATGAGTTCCCTACCCCCTTCCCCCTGGCCCTTTCCTACCTTTCCAAAGGCGTTTAATAAGAACCGCCTAATAAGAACAGTTATGTAAAGCCAACACGCTACAATGTGCCTTTTTTTCGTCTGTTCGTGGTTTTTAAGTATTCGATTATGTATTCAGTATTAACTGTAACCTTCGCGCAGCTGTTCGCTCGAATAAGTGATTCATTGATGGACGATTTTCACTTGATCTTGTTTGTGAAGTCAGTTACGGGCCATGCTTTTTGAGCTAAAAGGAACCAAAAAAATAGTGAGCTTATGTTCAGTGTGGAGACTTTTCTTTTTCTTTGCTGAATTTTGATTCACCACGCGCATCGTAGTGACTGTATACTGCTCATAAACTTTTTGTGCATGGCCTTGCAGCTGCTCTTTGACCCATGTAGGCTTGCTTTTATGCTTTCGGGGTGCGGTCAAGACTTGGAACATCATGGCGAAAGTCAAGTAGGTTTTGTTTGACATTGCTGCGTTTGTGATCGAACGGTTAGTGGGGGGGAAAAATAGAAAAAGTGTGTTTGTTGCTTAGCTGATGTTTTTTATATCATTTTAATTGTGCATTAAGTGATAAAGGTGGACAGATGGTTGTTTGCGTTTCCAGTTGCTTTGTAGTTTTGTGCGAGACTTTCATCGAAAGGTTAATTCAACTGAGACCAGTCGTTCTCGTTGTTCACTGGACCGAAGTATAAGGTGTTCGTTGTTGTTTTAATTCAAGGTCTTACAGTGAGCAACATTTAGGTTCTAAATTTAGAGACTTTAAGAAAACTATTGAAAAAATGTAGGTTTCTGTGAAGTAATGCTTTCTGACTGAAAAAAAGAGCATGGGAGTGCGCCTGCTGCTCTTAAGTTGGATTTCACAATTGTTTTAGGTTCTGATGCCCACCTTTTCGTAAAATTTAATTGTAAAAGAATATTATTATTACTGCTTACTGACCCCCCCAAAAAAACAACCTCTAACTGAATCACCTAAAAAACATACCCGTCAAACAATATAATTTATACTGCAGCAGTTTTGGTGCTATTTCAGGTTTCAACATTTATTGCTTTTCTAGCTCTCCAGTGTCGACAAGAGGTTTGCACCAACAATGAAGTATCAGTTTATCAGCCTTAAAATTCTGATTGCAGCACTCCAAGCTGTTGGTTTCTATAGCGCTATTGAGAAGTATTGTCTGTTTGAGTTTGAGCGTTCGTTTGTTTATATTTATACTTCTATCAATCAAAAGTAAAATGGCGCAATTTTTTGGTGAAATTCTTTGTTTCTAGCTAGCACGGTTTTCAATAAATCAGAATTTGACCTTTAGAGTTTGTTATTGCCAGTCGCCAGTTTGGGAGTAGCGGTCAGAACGAATGCTAATGGCCGAATTTCTCTCTGTATTTGGTGAGTGACGACTGACATTAGTCAATATCGATGTAGGGACAAATTTATACCAGGAGTACATGAAAACATGGAGTGCAGAACTCTTAGGTACTTAATTTAGTTCGGAAGATTACAATTATTCGGCCGAGCGAGATATGCTATTACAAACAAAAACATCAAGTGTGCCGTAAAAAAGGGGGTTATACGATTGAATTTTCACTTGTTAAAATGTACACGGATAAAAATTGATGATTTTTAATTGAAATAATAAAATGTACAATTGAGAAAATTCCATCTGTTTAGGTGCTGTTGTGCTTTACGTTTTAAATATATGATTGGTAAAGCACAACAGCACCTTATTTTCTATATTTTCATTCCATCTTCATACACAACAAAGTCCAGCACTCGAACGCCATAACAAACAATGCAAGCACAAAGCCTGCGAACAAATAAACGGAGGTCTTTACGAGAGCATCTGGATAGCTCAACCACCATGTGTGCGATTTCCTGTAGAAATTGTAATGGGAGCATTCCCGTTATTTCAAAACATGATAAATTGGCGAGAATAGGTTTTTTTTTTAATATTTGTAATTATTTGCTGCATTCTTCACACTAAAAGAACTTTCAGTGTAGTATTTATAGAAAATAGCTTTGTGTTGCTCATATAGTGGCCGGGGCCACTAGCCATATAGATCGGGCTCCCTTACTGCCACTACTAAAAAATGGCTTAGCCATCCAATGGAAAACGTTAATAACTCCGCAAATATTTAAAGTGGTAATTTCCTATTCGACCTCATGAATTTGGAGCACCAGAGCTGCTTTGTCCTGGAAATTTCTAACCCATGCGATCAAAATTACCAACGTTATCGTGCCCCAAACAGACGAATACAGAAACACAATATCCGAATTCAGTCGCGTTCAGCCTCGCATGCTGCGCTTTTGAATACACATAAGTTTTTTTATCACGATGCTAACAAGAAATCGTTAGTATCAAACAAACTTAAAATCCATGTATATATCTCACTTGTGCCGAACCATATGTGAGGGTCAGCGTACAGAGAAAGCAGTCACTGTGACAGCCCATCAAAACGAAGTAAACTAACGCCACGTGACACGTGGTTACGTCTCGCGTTGACACCAAACGGCACCAACGTAAAGCCAAGACGGTCCTACGAGACAGCCTCAAAGACGAATCCCGTTTAAATGTGTAATATTGACACAAATGTAATTACAGGGTCTATTCCTACTTTACTTGTATTACTTACTTATATATTACTTATAGAAAAATTATTAAATGCACATCGAAATCTTCACACGGGATGAATTTACGCGGTTGGGAGCCATGTCAACAGGGAATGTCAAACACACCGATGGAAAGCCAACTGAGATAAAGCTTCTGTTCGCCTCCGTGGGTAAATGTGCCGTGTGGAATCAAACTGACGTGCTAGGCATCCCGGAAGCCGAAATATGAAGTTTGCACAAATTTAATTAAATGGTTTTTTTTTTAACTGCTTATGCATTTAATGCACAAAAGCAGTTTTTGAAATACAGTTAGTTGGCTGAGAAAAAGGGTCTTGCGTCGTGGCCAGGTCGTGAATGTTGTCTAATGACGTTATTTCCCACTCGAGTCGTTTATTCGAACTAGTCAGGCATACCACTTATTAGCGTCAGGCCAGAAGTACTAGAATATCAGTCGATTAACCATGCATGATTTTTGATGAGCAAACGTCCCAGCAAATTGCAGACTTTAGTATTAAACAGTTATGATTATCGTTTGCATATGAAGGTTTCTAGGTCTTTGACCAAAAATTGTTACCAGTTATGTTTCCGTTTGGAAAAGAAGTTGAACCGGAATTGGACCAGGTAGCTTCGCATTTTGACAGCATCGCACGGAAAACTGATTTCTTATCGTTCGTCTAGGGAGGCCGCGAAACGACGAAATAAAATGGCGGCTACTACACGCTTCGCCGGTAACTGTTCGAGTAATCTACGCATATTGACAATTCGGGTAGTCGTGTCGAACAACGGCTTCTGCTAATCATGTGTTAGTGTAACAGTTGTGTAGTATCAATTCGACGAACGTGCGAGTCCTTTTCGCCAGCAACGGGGTTGTGCGTAGCTGTAGTACGGACGCATGGAGCCCCGTCATTTTCCATGTCGGTTTTGGAAGGCATGTACGCTACACGTTAAATAAAGGCAGAATTCGAAATTCATTCTACGATCACTTTCGATAGGAAAATAAAAAATAGAGAGCTTTGTCTTTCGTCTGTTAAAGTAATTTTGCTGTAGAAGAAAATTAGAAATTGGCTGGTGACTCATTAATATAGCTCATAGTCTGAAATAGCGCACTTCTCTTTACTTAAAAATTAACACGCATTATGTTTGAATAAAGAATGCAATATTATACAGAGGTGCTCAGCTCATCCTTCCCCCCCCCCCCCCCCCCCCACCTCCGACAAAGAGAGCTACCAAACGAGAAATTTCTTCCTCTCCCCTCAACTCTGCCAAAAATTGTACTTTCACTTCAGTGGAGGGTGAAGAGAACTGCCTTGTGTATTGACTGGGATCACGGGTTTAGGAGCTAATTTATTTTTATCCCAAGCTGTCCCAAAATATTTTTAATTTTGTTTTATACTTTTAAGTATTTCCGAATGATTTCCATTTTTCCGACTGATAATTTTTCTTGGGCGTGAGGGAAGGCGGTGGTTGTTGCCCCCCCCCCCCCCCCCCCCCCGCCAAAGTAAGAATCTGCCCTTGTCGTGTTGCATGCTTTGAATGATTAGAAATATTTGGTATAGATTTACATTGTTGGAATCAATGTTGCTCTTCTGTTATTCATCTAAAAATCGGAGCATTAGTTGTTATGCTTCTACGCTTACCATGAAGTGTTCCCTGTTCTGCAACTGTCGCTTTACCTGCCACACCGTCGTTTTACAGAAATCCGTGGGCTCATGATTTTTTAGCATAAGTAGTTATTATATGTATTTAATTTCTTCTTTATTTCTTTGTATGTTTGGTTTGTGCCGAGGAGCTATAGCCTATCGTGTTGTGAATATCGTCGCAGATAGGCAGTCATTATAACAACCAATACAAACACAGAAAAAATTAAAGCGATAGGACTCGCGAGTCCATTCTTTGAGCGATAGCAATGGCAAACGACGAGCATGTTCATTCTTTGCACGGTAACAGTGAACAAGGACATGCTATCGGCAGTGTGATGGGTAGTATCAGTCAGCAACAAGCGAAAACTCGAATAATACGACTCGAATTGCTGACGGAAAGCTCTTGGCTACCAAAGTCTGGGCCCCAACAGAAACAAATGTCAGTGCGACAACAAACGGGCAGTGTGTAAACATGGCTTCCTACTAGACCGGCGTATGTTATTCTGAGAACAGCTAGTAGTTAGAATTTCGTTTGCAGATATCATAGGTAGTCGCCTTTCTTGTTTTCGATTTCCAGCTCTAACAACACATCTGTGTGCTCTCATTTTGCTTGAAGACGGTTGTGGTGGATCAACTATAAAACTTGGTGTTTCTATTTTTTGCATTTGTCAGATTTATATGAATAATGCTGTCTATTCATGTGGTCTTCATCAGCTTTGTTCCTTTGACGTAATGCTGGTTGACTTTACTGTTTTTTTTTTTTTTTACTGCAGTTCGACTGAACTCTAAGTGCAAAGTCATGATCAGTGACACTGAAGTAGATAATAGGACTCCAGGACTCCCGGAAGTACTGATTGACCATATCAATCCCACAAAAACATTTCGCGTCGATTCAAAAGGCCGAAATTTAGTATGAACCATTTGATGGACCTGGTTTGCCGTTATCATTACATAACCGTTGTAGTGAGTATGACATACCTATAAGTGTAATAGGTTGCACGAAAGCTTCTGTCTTTCGAAAGTTTATAAAAATAAACAATAGTCAACGAGATTAAACGGTCGAACAATCTTCTGGAGTTTTTCGCGCAGGGTGAACAGCTATATACATGTTTGACTTGTGCCGAACCATACGCGAGGCTCAGTACCTGGAGAAAGCAGTCATTGTCACAACCAATCCCAACGAAGCTCATGTTTCATCTCGTGTCGATACCAAACAACACCAACGTAAGGCCAGGAAAGATCCTACCGACGCAGCCGGCGAGACAACTTCAAAGACAAATCCTGTCTAAATGTATCAACACAAATGAAAGACAGGGTCTATTCCTACTTATTTACAGCAAATTTGTTAAAAGCACTTCCACGCCAAAGCTGTCAGCATCGAACGAAGCCTTCACGTGGGTGTGTGGTTAGTATGCTTGGGTGGAGGCGACACCTACCCAGAACGCCAAGATTTGGTGTTAAATCTTGCAGTGTTTCTTGTGCGTCTATTATTGAGAATAATAGAATGGTAGAAGTCTCCGCTAGAAATCGTCTGAAATTCCAACAAGGCAGTGGTTTTAGCTCTGCCTGCTTGCAACAAAAACAGTGATAATGTAAATGAGCGACTACGAAAATTGTTTTATCAGGAGTAATTCTTTATCTTATTGCAACGCATTATACGACTGCAAACGTTTGTTCAAATGATGTCGGATTTAGCTAATCCAAGTAGCGTGGTTACCATAGCAACGATACCTCTGCCATTGCGATTCAATTCCGGTTGCGAGAATGCAACGGCAGGTCGTTGCGTAAACTAACCCTAATTCGGAATAGTGATTATTTGTCAAGTAATGTTTAGGTAGGCTACCGAGAATACCAAATTAGAATCGGTATGCCAAGTAATTTCCACCTAAATCATGAAGTGATTAAAAAATCGCAAGTGGAAGTTGTTGTCGTGTAGGTGCGGCTGGTTCAAGTAGCAAGCTCTCTGCCTATAGTTAAGGACGGGCGATATTGAACAATTCGACTACTGTATACATCGGGGAGAAACATATCGAAACCACTAAAACAAGTGTGCTGGGGGGAGGGGTAACTATTCTAGTCTAAGGAGAAGAATTCAGAAAAGCAGGGTTCAGACAAAACCTGGAAAACCAGGAGAACCTAGAAATCTCAGGGAAAAATGAAAATGGAGCCAAATTATCAGGGAAGTTTCACGGAAAACAAGAATTTTTTGAAAATCGGGGAAAAGACAGGAAATTTTTTTTAAAAAATGCCTTTTGTGTCTAACTTTAAGTTCCATTGAATTCAAGTTCTAAGATCAATAAAATCCTAGGCTAGTAGCAAATGTTTTAATTTTTGCTTTAATGTGTTCCAAGTATTTTAGATATAACTTCAATACACCAAATCTTAGGCTAGTACCAATATCTGTGATGAAAATATGTATAGTCCCGTCTGGGCTAGTCTGTAAACAGCTATTTTCTGCGATGTTGAATTATTTTTGCACAAATATTAATAAACACATTCACTACTACCTGTTTCTCTAACTGAACACCTTATAAACACCTGGAAATTGCCATTGGATGCACCTGGAAATGTCAGGGAAATTGAGAATTTAAAAATTGTCTGAACCCTGAAAAGGCCATAGTTTAGAAGTTAAATGTATTTCTAGTAGAAGTGGTAACTATTTTTTTTCTGAACAAGAAGCACATGAAGAAGCTAGATATAAACGTTACCAAATTTTCATTGCAATTTTAAAACCAGAAATGAGCCTCCATCTTGGAAATAATGGCACCAGAGTGAATTATTTAATATTTTTAATATCTCGACTTATACCAACCCGTTTTTCATTTTCTTTGCACCAAATAAAAGCATTTGAAACGTATTACCCTTCATTACATATTAACACTTTCGATATTTGTCATGATTTGCTAACAGATTTAACTTAAAGATAAAAAACACGCATTTTCTCGTCGTAAAATTTCGCTACGAACGTAAATAAACCTCTAACGCTTACACCAATCGTTTTAATGCCTATCTGTTCTTGTACTACAGAGAATTACCTTTAATTTGGCATATAGAACATCTATGTGGTTCCATAGAAGTAGAGTAATGGATACGCGATTATATGGGTAACATTCGGCATTTCTTAAAATTAACATAGTGCAGTATGGTTGGTAAAAAAAAAATTAGGGATAGACCGATATTAATATCGGTATCGGTATTTACAGATATTATCGGTATTTTTGGGTATCGGTATTGGATCTGTATCGGTGTTTATTTACCGATATTTTAGCCGATACGACCAACTTACGTGCACGCTGGCTACTCCACCTAGCTTGTGAGAAACCTTTCCTGCATAGCATCGCTTGTATCCCATGACGTCATCTGCACAGCAGCTTAGTGAATTCAACGTGTGTGGATTGCCAGAATTAGGGCAGGGCTTTTTGGGATTAGGCCTATCTGCAGTGTTTTTTTTTTTTACAGTCGAAGGTACACTTGCGAATCTCCCACCACTGAAAACAAAAATTAGAAATTTAATTTTCTTGCACACCAGTTTCATAATGATGAAGTATGCGTTTGACTTTCTGACCCATTGACTTTTTTTTTTTAAATCGGTATCGGTGTATCGGATCGGCGTGTGAGGGGAAAATCTGTATCGGATCGGTCGGTATTTTTCTGTATCGGTCGATCCCTAAAAAAAATATGCCGATTTTTCGTGCCGAATAATAAAAAAAATTATTACTGCACAAAGCAATATTAAAAACATAAGGGGAAAATAGCCATAACGCTACTCGTATTTAAGATGCCCCACAAATATACCCAGTTAAGTTAAATAGGAAGACTGCAGATGTACTTAGAAATTGGGAGTTATGCACTAAAACTAGAACATGTATAGGTAAATCATGATTTTACAGCAGTGGTAGATTTTTATGTTAAATATGCATTGAAATTTTTATTGTAGCAAATTTTTTGCCTAACATTTTGTGTAACCAGAATGTTATTGATTTGAATGGTTAAGACGTTACCAGTAAAAGAAACTTTTTTTTTGGGGGGGGGG
>JAHWFP010091949.1:25308-48360 GCA_023313725.1 Lithobius niger | reverse complement strand
AACCATATACCCAGATCTCGAATTTCATCGACGAAGGGAAGTGCACCACCATTTAAAAGGTAATTAAAATCAGAGTTCCCACTTCCGTATCTAATTGATTGGCATTTTGAGACAGAAAGTGGCAACTGCCATATTGCAGACCAGCAGGTAACATTAGAAACGTCCTCCTGAAGTGGGGACGAGGGTCCAGGCGAGAAAATCTCCGTTCCGATTTTAAAGTCATCTGCGAATTTTGCACCATACGGTGACGAAGTGGTCACACAGAGATCATTCACATAGATTAGGAAAAGTAAAGGGCCCAGAACCGAGCCCTGTGGGACTCCGCTCGGCACATATACCCCTTTTGATACTGTATGTTCGATTTTAACCTGCTGAGATCGATTACTTAGAAAGGCGGACAACCAATTTAAAAGAGGACCAGCAATGCCACATCCGTACAGTTTAGCGAAAAGCTTGCAGTGGACAACGGATTCAAAAGCTTTCTTGAAATCGAAATATATTACATCACTCTTAGCACCTATATCCAGTGCATCAGTCCATCGATCAAGCATACTTAGGAGCTGGTGTGTAGCTGATCGGCCTGGTAGAAACCCAAATTGGTCTTGTTTTATAATAGATGTCTCTATTAAGTAAGGCATTAAAGTATCTCTAATAATAGCTTCCATAATCTTACACACCACGCATGTAAGTGCGATAGGTGTGTAGTTTTCTGGGTTTGATGGTGAACCTTTCTTAAAGACTGGTATAACAATAGCCGTTTTCCACTGTTCGGGAAGTAGTCCTTGATCAAAGGATAAGGTAAAGATTTTAGCTAAGGGATAACTTATTTCGGCTGCTATTTGTTTAAGTAGGAATGCTGAAAGGCCATCAGGACCGCGTGAAGTACTAGGTTTCAGTTTTGTTATTGCTGAGAGAACAACTGACTGTGTAAAAAACACTTTCTCACAACTGTTCTGCGTATATTGATTCTGTGGTAATGGTAAATTTTGGTTACCATCATCACAAATGCTATTTGATGCAAAGATACTACTTAGTAACTCAGCCTTTTCCAGGTTATCAACCAAGAAGCCGCTTGGGCCATTAAAAAGTGGTAAGGATCGGACAGACTGGGTTTTTTTACGATAGAATTTGAAGAGGGATGAAGTGCTTCCTCTCATGATGACATGTTCTTCCCTTTTCCTGTGCCACTCCTCAACAGAGTCTGAATGATTTCTTCTAATAATGTTGTATTCCATATGGGCCTCTTCACTAAGGTTAAGATTAAATCGTTTCCAAAGTTTAAGTTTTCTATTTCTTAACTTAATCAAAAATTGGGGAAGAGTGTGATTTTGAGTTCGGGGCTTTTCCGCAGGTGTTCTACAGAACCTTAAATGGTTATTTATGATCTCCAAAAAAACAACTCCAGGTACTGCAAATATTTTGATTACCTGTAAAAATAAGATCATCCCACTCCACCGTTCGCAGTGAAGCCCTAAGTCCCAGGTAATCTATCTTACTTTGGGTGGTTGTGTCTGACGACAGTGGTTCCAACTCATTTAAGTTGTTAATATGGGAGCTGGAGGTCTAGTCACACATGCGTTAGTCAGCTGTACTTTAGTCAATTCACAACGTAATTTAGAATTAGATTTCTCACTAAATACCATTTCAACGACCTTCTGAAGCGGATTAATTTTTGGCAGTGGGTCGCTATTCTTAATTTCAACAAATTTCTAGCTTTTGTATCGCATTATTGTTTTTATCCGAAGCCCTTAAATGCCCCAACCTATGGTTCCGATATGAGACACAGACGCTATAACGCTGCACTGCCACAACGTCCTCTCGAATGAGTGAATGCTGATATCTGTTGCAGAGTCCCCATGATTGTTGCATTATTTGGTGTGACACACTAGCATGTAGCCAAGCAAATATTTTGGAAAATTGTGTTGCACCCATTTTTTAGTCTTCTGTACAGCCGTACCGCCTGAGAGGACTATTGCAACTACTTTTTCCGTCCGTCTCTCCGTCCGTCCGTCGCTTTTTTCAACTTCGCAACGGTACCAGATAGAGACGACCACTGTTTACAACGTTAGATTCAGTGTCAGAAGTTAGTTAAATAACATGGCAAATTAAAACATTGTTACCTCTTTATGGCTAATAGACTTTTTCGACGTAACTAAATTAAATTATAACATTTCATCGTCGAATTGAAATCCTAAGGATTTGTGTTAACGCAGCCGTAAAAACAAAAACATTCGTTTAAAAAAGCTTTGTTTAAAAGAGTCTTCTCGCATTGTTGCATGAATGAATAGGCTTACGGTCGAACAAAATTCTCCATTAGGCCTATCTGCTACTTAACTGCCGTTAAAAAAAATTAGGCCGAAAATCACGTTACCATGGCAACGTCAAGATGATACGAGTCGCTGCTGGCTTTCTCAACAGCGTCTCTCCTGTCCCTTCCCTCCTACCACTGATCTGTATAGGCTACGTTGCACATTACGTTGTTACACTGTAACTGTGTGCCCGGATCGAGGCATACCGTCTTGCAAAAATGATTAGGCTTACTGTATACAATCCAAATCTCCATCAGTTGCTACTTACGAAATGAAAGTAGTAAATTAGGCCTAAACGCTGACAATTACGCCTACAATGTAAAATAAGCTTGCTAACACATTTTTAACGGGCAATTCTGATGGTTACTGCTTTTAGATTATATAATACAGATAGCTGTTGCAATGCGTGATGGAGAAGTGTGCATCACTATTGGTAGTGGCAGAACTGTACAAAAGACCGGATGCGACTAGATAGTCGCTGTAGCCACTTGTTTTTCTTCTGGAGAATTTCCGATACCAATTTTGACCGATCCAATCAGACACTGATACCGTTTCCTGTCAGACTTCCAAACTTGGCGACAGCAGGTTCATCGGCAAGGGCCTAAGTAGAAAAGCTGCAGTGACTTTGCCTCACAAGCTTTTGAGTAGTGGAAGTCAAGGGTTTGAGTCCCATTCGGGGAGTTGTAATTTCTTTCTTTCTCATATTAGTGTTTCTTGCATTATCACAAGGCCAGTCTTTAATGCAGGCTCTTTCCTTCGTTAAGCAGTTGACCTTTTCCACTAGCACCAGTCAGGATTGCAGAACATAAAAAACAACAAATCATATGGAAGAGGCAACACGGCCAGCATAACATTGCCTCTTGACTGGTGTTTTATCTTTGCGATTACTGAACTTTGTTGACGTACTGTGAGTCACTATACTTATACCTGGTTGCCATCTGAGCGATCTCTGGATGTCTGAGGCCGTGACGGGCTGTCTCAGATAACAAGGACATCTGAGGACAGATCCAGATTTCCTTGGTTTCTATCCCCGTCACGTACTCATCAGAGTGAAACAAGATCATAATAAACACTTAGCGATTCGTAACAATTTCTAGTTACGAATTGTACGAATTCCTAAGTGTTTATTATGATTTTGTTTCACTCTGATGACGTGACGGGGATAGAAACCAAGGGAATCTGGATCAGTCCTCAGATGCCCTCGTCACTCAGCCTATGTTAACAAAGTCCAGTAATCGCAAAGCTAAAACACTGAATTTACTGTTGTGTTATTCTGCTTTCTTTGACCTCACTAATCTTTGTGCGCATGATGATATTTTGGATTTAAAAGGCTTATAGTAAAAATTGTACATCTTTTTAGTCTGTTTGTACACCCTAACAGAGTAAATGTTTTGCTTTTAGTTTGATTTTATTAGGTGTCTTAAATTTCAACAGTATTTGTTTACGATTTTTTTCGCAGTACTTGGTACACCAAAGAGAAGACACGCCACTGATACGGTATATCATAGCGTTTGAAGGTTCACTGTCACTGTTTGGAAGGTGGAGCTATTCTTTGCACCGGGTTGAAGAGGCAAGTATTCAGTTAATACAAAAATGTGAAATTCCTTATTTTTTTCTGAAAGTTCTCATAATCAATCAATATATGGAGCCGTACGACTCATGTAGGTCCGTTCCGTGTAGTGGGGGAGCAACTGGTCAAATTTGGGAGGCCGTGTAAATTTCGTGATACAATATTCTGTTTTTTTGTTTTGTATGTTAACTGGTACCCCAAATGGCACAAAACACTTGTTGCCACTTCCGAAACTTATGCAGGGGGTATGGGTAGGGGTGGATGGAGAGGAGGGGAAGTGCATTGCCGGACTCCATGTCTTTGGCCATAAGTTTCTTAATTTTTATGATAGAGTGAATTTTACGCATTTACCTCTTCAATCACAAATTAATTGAAGCCGAAGCTGACCTTTCGTACCGTTCCTTTCAGCCAAATTACGTTCCTACCCATTCATCGTGGTGTGTAGCTTGTTGATATTGATATTTTTTTTTAAATATTTAGCTGCACCAAAGCGGTGAACATTTAACAAGGTTACACGTTTTAAGACATCACAATATGACACATTTTATGCATTTTTATGTCCCCGAATTTTTGACTTTACCTTGAAATAATTAAAACAAAGATGAAACCAATGGCATTCGCCCTTGAAAACTTTCCTAAATAACATATGCAGTATGTCTCAGAAGTCCTGAACTAGGTGGGCCTATATGGTATAGAGAGCCTATACAGTATATATAGGCCTATACTACACCCAGAGGAAAGACCTGGGTTTGAGTCCTGGGTAATGTGCTGGTGTTACTGCGAGTGAGCACCTATTGTGGAAGACATTTGATACTCCCATTAGGTGCATATTTTCCTCATAGTTTGCTGATTTATACACCTTAGGCCTAATATGGTATAGGCGTACATCGTATAGGCCTACACTGTATAGGCCTAAACTATATAGGCCTACCTGGTTCAGGACAATATGGTTTTTCAAAATGAAGCCTCAATTCGACACTGTCTCAGGTTTTTTTTATAGAAATGCTGAACTCCCTTTCACAGTTAGCAAAATTGTACACCCTTTCTTATTGTTCCACTTGAAATTTCCTTGCCAATTATATCAAAGTAAGCGGAAGTAACTACAGGAAGTGTACAAATGAATTAGTAGAAAGACGCCATTTTCTCAATATCTGAAATGTCGCTTCACAATTATTAATTGAAATACATAATTACCTTCCACAGTAAGCGAAATTACATCCCCTGCCTTAAGTGGTCCTCTTGAAATTTCCTTTCCTTTGTTACCAAATACAACAGGAAATAACTAGCAAAAGTTGTACCAATAAATCATGTTCAATGCATAGTGTAGTTGGGTGGCTTCGGGGCAAAAATTCAAGGAATTATTCACTTTATGTGAAAAGCATGAAATTAGTAAAACATCAACATGAATGGTAAATGGAAAAAAATCCATGTGACAGCAAGTTCAAAATCCCATGAGTTGGGCTGGGAGTGACTTAACGCAAAAACGGTGTTTTGTCTATAACTCCTTAGCCATCAACAAATCAAAAACATAATATGGAACAAAAACTTTCAGCCAACAATTCTGGACAGAAAAGGTGTATACATCTTATACGTAAAAGCAATCATTGAACCCCAAAATCGTATGTTAAATATACTATGTAACCCTTAATTCGAGTGTGCGTTCCTTTTTTTTTTTAATTGCTTGCTGTAGTGATTTTCGGTTCAAAGTGCTGTTGCGATTTTTATAATGACGCGAAATGGATATGCTTGTGATATTCTGAATGGTGGGGAACTGTTTTTTCTAACAATCCTAAAAAAATGATTTAACTTAGATAGGGATCATCCTATATCCGCTAAAAGGTAATGGTGTAGTGAAGAAAACGTATGGTGATTTTCGAATTCAAAGTACTCGTGCGAGCTTTCTAATAGACCGAAATGATCATGCTTAAAATATCCTTAAATATGATGATCTATTCTTTTCATCAATGTAACCAAAATTGTTTAGCATAGAGAGGGAAGGTTCTACGATTGTTTAAAAGTGAAGAGATAATGGTATATAGCCGAAACGATTGTGGTTTTAGATTTCAAAGTGTTCCGGTGAACTCTCTAATAGCCCGAAATGGACATGCTTAGGATATTCTGAAAGGCGGGGAAGTGTTCTTTCCATCAATCCTAACTGAATTGTTTAGCTTAGATAAGTACCATCCTACGCCTATTTAACAGTGAAGTTGTAATAGTGTAGCGGCTATTTTCGATTTTGTACGATCATTACCAAAGCTACACAGTACTGATTATGTTTGATGGAAATAATAGATCCCCATCTTTCAGAATAGCCTAAGCATACTGAATCAGAAATAAGCGTGTACGTTTTGGACTATTACAGAGCTCACAAGGCAATTTTGAAATCGAAAATTACGGTACCCTTTCTCTGCTATTCCTTTACAACTTCATCATTAAACGGACGTTTGAAGGGTGTTTAAAGGTTAGGAATGATGATAGAAATAGAGCGTCGCCTTTAAAAATAACCTAAGCATCTGCATTTCGAGCTCTTTGCAAGACCACTTTGCGGCCGAAAATCACTACAACAAGCAATTAACTGAAGTTTAAATAAACCCTCAATTAACGCTCGCACAAATTAAGGGTGATATATTTAAAACACAATTTTTGGTTCAATGATTGCTTTTACGTGGAAGACATGTATCACCTTTTCTGTCCAGAATTGTTTCCTTAACAGTTTTGTTACACATTTTGTGTTTGAATTGTTTACGGTTAAGGAGCAACAGCTAAAAAAAAAGAAGTTGTTTTGGGAGTTAAGTCACCGCTTCCCCCTCCCCTCAGGGGGATTATGAACTTGCTATCAAGGTTGTAAAAGGGTGTTTTTTTTTTAGTTACCCTTTTCGAGTATCCGTACCTAATTTCATGCTTTTCACGCAAGGCGAACAATTCCTTCAATTTTGCAGCCCCAGAGCCGCTTTCTACACTATGGATCAATCATGATCCATTAGTCCGACTTCCGTTCTCTACTGCCGGTTGTGTTCGGCATCATTGGAAAAGAACTTTAAAGAAGAACAATAAAGGCCAATGATGAACAAAAAAGGTAATTTCGCTAACTGTAATAGGAAATTCAGTATTTCAATTGATAACAATGCAAATGCCATATTGAGATACAATTTTTCAAAATGGCGTCTTTCCACCAAAACATTAGTACCACTTCCGGTCGTTACTTCGGGTTATGTTTTCATCATTTGAAGGGAAATTTCAAGAGAAACAATAAAGGAATGGGGCATGATTTTCCTAACGGTAAAAGGGAACTCAGTATTTCAATAAATAAGTGAGAGTATCAAATGCACACGGGCGTCTTTCCACCAACCATATTTTGGCATACTTTTGATACGTTATTTACGACAATTTACAAGGGCGAATGTCATCGGTTTCGTCTTTGTACTAATTATTTCAAGGTTTGTCTAACTTTTTTGCTATTTTCAGGTCCCTATTTATTCATTTTTATTTATATGGTGAAGACCTCTCTTTATCTCTAAAATTATCTTGGTGCCGAAATATAAAGTATCTCAGTATATTTTTATGCAAGTGCTTCTGGCTCTGTAATATTACAACATATTTAACATACTAGTCTACGTCCTCTATTTGATAGTAGGCTAGGGGCCTACGACGACTAATCATCTGTTGATTTCTGTTTTTATTATTATTTTACATTGTTTGCATTTTGGACAACTATCGCTTAAAAACAAAAGGGCTTTGCCGTCGTAGCATACACCTTTTACCGTATCATACCGGTGACGATATCTACTTTCAGATTCTTGTAACAATGCAGTACACTGGAAGTTTCAGAAACTTCCAGTTTACTGCTGGTAAGTTTGTATTTTCTTACGGCTAAGTTTTCTATTTTCTTACGGCTAAGTTTTCTATTTTCTTACGGCTAAGTTTTCTATTTTCTTACGGCTAAGTTTTCTATTTTCTTTCGGCTAAGTTTTCTATTTTCTTTCGGCTAAGGTTTCTATTTTCTTACGGCTAAGTTTACTATTTTCTTACGGCTAAGGTTTCTATTTCCTTACAGCTAAGTTTTCTATTTTTTTACGGCAAAGTTTTCTATTTTCTTTTGCGTCAATGTATGAAACTCGAGTACTTCGATGTTCTGTCCTTCGTAATAAGATTAAGTGACATCCAGTATCGTGCACATTTAAAACCACACAACGTTTCGGGAGGACAACCTCCCTTCTTCCAGGCACCCATCTAGTAACATGGTGTATCAATTGGTATGTTAAATATTTTTTTTAATTTTAAAGTTTTAGGCTTTGACCATGCCTGAATGGTTTGTTTTTATAGACTTGGTCACTCGGCAGATACTGCCATGAATTTTTTAATTGTTTTCGTGTTTATTTTTACCTGAGGACGGGAGGTTGTCCTCCCGAAACGTTGTGTGGTTTTAATAGTGCACGATACTGGCTGTCACTTAATCTTATCTGCTAAAAGTGCTGAAACTTCTCAATCTGTCCTTCGTAAGGGAACATTTCACGAGGAACTGTGAAATTCCTCTGATTTCTTTGTGGAGTTTGTAGCTCTGGGTTTTAAGGACAGTTTTCCCTATGCTTCTGAAAGTTCGATTGCGCTAATAGATTATTCTTTGCTGTTGCAACTTTCGTGGAAAAAGACTGCTTTGACTTATTTACTAATAATAGTCTTCAGTTCCCTATGACGTGACCCATTACGTTGCTAAATGCAGGTTACCACCATAATTACTGAATTCGTGGTAATTCGATACTAAGAACCAACATCAAAACAAAATCCGTTATTGGAAATCGAAACGGAACTAAAATGGGACATAAGGTCGTGTTTAATACAGTCATACAGAAAAAAAATATTGAACAAAGAGGGAGGGAAGTTATATAAATACAAGTGTAATGGGAAGAACTACTATCCAATTGAAATTTTTATTCAATAAACCAGTTCGCTATTTAACGGCAGAATGGGGTGTTCAACTTCCTACGTATTTCCCACTGTTTGGAAACTTTCCTTATTTGGCTTCCCCCCCCCCCCCTATTTTTTGGACTTTGGGTTCCTCCTTTTTTTTTAATAGTGATCCTATTCTTGTTCGAGTCCCTTACGTGATACTAAAAAAAACTTGAGAAGAACTGTAGTTTTTCGAAATTAATTTCTTATCATGCAAGTATTTGTAATCAGCAAAGTGCCTCGACTAAAGTTTTGTGAAAATATGTGATTACTTGCGTAATCTAATATTTCGATAACACGCTGAGAGAGGAATTGCCCTGTAAGGCTAAAAAATTTTTGTATTGTTTTCTACTAGCTTTATTTGAATAAAAAAATTAAAAATAAGTTATAAAATTCCTTATTTCAGGCTACTTTCTACCAAAAAAAAATCATGTTTTTTGTTATTTTTTTGTTAAAAATTCGTTATTTTCTTCCTTTTTTTCCCCCGAAAACTCACCAGTGCTCCTGTAACAATATGTTTAGGCTTATCGCTTGGAGTTTATCACGTGGGCTTATCGCTGGTAAGGTTTTTTTTTTTTTTTTTGAGGGGAGGGGAATTTTTAACAACAAAAATAAAGAAAAACAAAATTTTCTGGGCAGAAAGGTGCTAAGAATTATGAATTTTTAAAACTTATTTTTTTATTTTTGTAATAAAGCTAGGAGACACAATTTACTTTTCTAAGAAAACCAAAGGGAGGGGGGGGAGTCAAATATTCAGACCACACAATGGGGGAGTCAGGAGGACGAAAGCGGGGCAGCGAGAGCAGGGGAGAGAGGGAGCTATTGGCCTGTACTTGTTTCAATATACTTACAAGTATTGAAAAAAAAGCTTAAGCGTATAAAAATCGGATGTAAGCCTTAAAAAACTTTAAAGTTCTAAAGGAACAGATATAAGAAAAAAACATGAAAGCCATCAGCGTCGCACTAATAGGTGTAAAAGAATTTCCAACGTCCGAAAAAAAAAACTGGAGCTTCTTTTGCACGTATTAGAATGACTCTGATTGCTTACATGTCTTTTTCTTATATCTGTTCCTTTAGAGCTTGAAGTTTTTAAGGCATACAGCCATAGTTTGTGCGCCTAAGCGTTTTTATACTGCTTTTTCTTCTTTTTTTTTCTTTTACCAACAACAATAACAACATGTGATCACCTTCAAATACCTGATATACGAGTCTTTGCATTTTTAGCATAAATTTTAAGCTTTAAAAATTGAAATTCGGTTCTTTGGTTCGGTCTCTAGGAGTGAGCAAAATTTCCCCAACAAAAACTAGAATATTGTAGTCACATTAAAATAACGCTCAAAAGTTCCTATAAAAAAAAAAGGGCCTTGATCATAACTGCGTTTTAAGCTATAAAACTTGAGCATCGGTTCATTGGTTCGATCTCCAAGTATAGTACAGCTGTTTACGGCCAGAATTTTAGCTAATCATTATATCGAGCTAAAAGACATGAAATTCAGTACACCAATAATTCTTAGCTTACACATCAAACTAGCCATGGAATGCCCCTCGAGAAACCCCCTGAGCCCCTGTTTTTGCCACAACCAAACTCACCGCTATGCGATCAATGACCAAAATTTTTGCTGACAGAGGTAAAGAATGTGGCACACATCTCATTCTTAGTAGTATAAATCGAACCTGTTTGGAGCCCCTATGAAAGAAGGCCCACCCCTTCCCCCAGACCACCCGCGCTCCAGTTCCCCTCCTAAGGCTCTACCAACAAATTCTTGCGGGTCGAGCTATAAGCGTGAAATTTGGTGTGTAGGTTATTCTTTGCAGTACAAATCGAATTAGCTATGAAACGCACTTGAGATACCCCCCCCCCCCCGAGCGCACTCCTGTGTCTCCTCCTTAGGGCTTATCCAAGAAATTCTTACAGATAGATCTAAAAGCATGAAATTTGGTACACAATCCATTCTTAGGAGTACAAATCTAGCTAGAATTTGTTGGTCATCAGCCTCATGCAGGGACAACAGAGGCACTCGTGATATCTCTCGGCGTTCCATATGTAGTTCGATTTCTATTGCTACAATGCATGCTTTCAGTAGATGTGTTGGTTACTGATGCTTCATAGGGGTGCACGGGGGCGGGGCGCTGTGGGAGCTTTGGTAGTATTTCGCCTGGTTTGATTTCTACTGCTAAGAATGACTTGTGTACCACAATGCATGCTTTTAGCATGATCAGCATGAATTTGTCGGGTTTCAGCCTCATTAAACAGGCATAGGGGGTGCTAAGGGTCCTTGGAGAGGATTTCATGGGAGTTCCACAGCTAGTTCTATTTGTATTCCTAAGAATGACTTATGTACCACATTTCATTCCTTTAGCACCACCTGCAAGAATTTGTTGGTCAGGCTTCAGGTAGGGAGCACGGGGTGGAGGGCGTTAGGTGGAGAGTATATAGAGGGGATTTCATATCTAAGAATGACTTATGTACCAAATATCATGCTTTTAGCTCGATTTGCAATTATTTGTTAGTCAAGCCTCAGGGAGAGGGAACAAAGGGGTTCTAGGGGAACCTTGTGGATACATAATGGGGGTTCCATGGTTGGTTCAATGTGTACTGCTAGAAATGGACTGTGTGTCACAATTCAAACTTTTAGTTCGATCAGTAATAATTTGTTACTGAAGCATCAGGGAGGGTTAACGGGGGGGCGTTAGGATGGGGGGGGGAGATTTGGTAGCTATTTAATGGAGGTTTTAACTAAATACAGATGCAAACTTATTTACGTTGCCTTTTGGACTTATATGTCAGACTGACATATAAGTCCAAAAGGCAACGTAAATAGGTTTGCATCTGTATTTAGTTATTTCTTGTGAGCCTTTGGCTTTCCGGTCCTTAATGGAGCTTTCGTGGCTGGTCCGATGCGGTTGCTAAGAATGACTTATCACAACAATTGAAGCCTTTAGTTAGATCAGCAAGAATTCGTTAGTCATCACGGTCACGGAGTCTGGTTGTGTTGCGGATACAAGGGGAGCATGGGGCCCTTGGGGTGGATCCCAAAGGCTTCCATTGCTAGTTCGATTTGGACTACTGAGAATGACTTGTGTACCAAATTTTATTCTTTTAGCAATGCTTGAATTTGTTGGTCATGTCTCAGCAGGGAATAGGAGTATACGGGCAGGGTGGGGCGACGTTAAGTGGCTTGGAGAGGGTCTCTGGGGGTTCCATAGCTATTTCGAATTGTAATGCTATGAATTAGTTGTGTAGGCATACCTAATTTCATGCTTTTATCCCGATCTCCAATAATTTGTTGGGCAAGCGTCAGGGAGGGGGAACTGGGAGGTGGTGGGACAAGCCTTTGGGGTTTAGTGGGTTTTCCTTGGCTGGTTCGATGTTTACTTATAAGAATGACTTGTGTGCCACAATTCATGTTTTTAATTCGATCTGCAATAATTTGTGGGTCAAGCCTCAAGAGGTGGACCAGGGAGGCTATACGGACACCCTTGTGGGCTATTTCACGGCTGGTTCGATGTTATTGCTAAGAACGACATATGAGCGACAATTCATGATTCTATCTCGATCAGCAAAAATTTGTTGGTTATCAGGCTCACAGAGGCTGAGTGTGTGGGGGACACAAAGGGCGTGGGAGCCTGGGGGGCTATCTCAAGAGACTTCCATAGCTAGTTCAATTTGTGTAGTTAAGAATGACTTGTGCATTGATTTTCATGCTTTTAGCTCGATGTGCATGATTTTGTTGCTTAATAGCTGTCCTAGTGAGGGCAAAGAGTCCCAACAACAACAACAATAGACCAAGCTGTGGAACCTAGCCGATCTGTTGTAGTCAATAAAATTCTTAATGCAGTTTAATAATTATGAAACTACCCCAAATACCGAATTTCATTGGTTCTGTGGCAATGCTGGGGGAAACTGTAGGGTTTCAAAGCTTTACATTTCCCGAACAAGAATAACAACTACATTATGGCAGTTACATTAAAGTAGCGTTCAAAAGGCCCTGGTCTTTATTAATACCTAAATTAATGCCTAAAAATTGAAAAACGGTTCATTGGTTCAATCTCTAGGTGAGAGCAATGTATCACCAACAACAACATTGTCGCCAGATTAAAATAGCATTCAAAAGGCCTTAGGCCATGTCCCTAACTACGTTTTTAAGATATCAAACTTGAAAATCGGTTCATTGCTTCAATCTCTAAGTAAGGACAAAGAATCCCAACAACAACAAATTGCCACACTGAACGCCGAACGGTTCGGTTGTTGTCATTAAAATTTGTAATGCAGCGAAATAGTTACGACACGACCCCAAATACTGAATTTCGTTGGTCTATATCAATTCTGGGATTTCAAAGCTTGACGTTTAACATGGAAGTTTATGCCGAAGTTTACGTAGGGACCGCGAGCCGTCCTTGATTATTGACGTTCTGATGCAGACTCTCAGTGTAGCGGTTGCGTATTGGTTTCGTGCCTCCGCCCTCTGGAGGCGGCGTTGCGGGTTATTGGTTTCGGTTTCGTTTTCCTGCAATCTAGCGACATTATTTCAGCGACTCGGCTCTGAAACTGAGCTTTGCAGTTCATTCCAAATCGGGGTGGGGAATCTTAGACTAAACATGCATCTGTGATAGCTAGCACTCAGATGCTCAGCTAGTATTTTTTTAGTTCCCTGTTGTGGACTACAGCGTGTACCTCTCACCATTTCTTATGTAAATTTAAGCGAAAATAGCATGTAGGTATTAATCTATCAAAATATTTAAAATCACACGTTGCTGCACAGATGAAATTATAGACTTGTATATTTCTTTGGACTTTGTGGGTAATAATTCCAGATGAGCTCCTTTCGGTCCCAGCCACTGCATGAGTGCATAATCTGATGTAATTCTTTTCATTTACATTATTGGTCAGTGAGTTATATTTACGCAAGTAAAGGTCGTGGCCAAAGTGGTTAAGGCGTCACGCAAGTGATCTGGAGGCGAACTGGTTTGCCGGTTCGAATCTGGGTCATGCCAGTCCGACGAAACGTAAGTGTATAAAGATGGTTTACTGAACTATATTATTTCTTGTGTGTAATTTACTTTAATGGCTTTTTTCCAATTCGCCTTAATATTATTTACAGCGATGTGTTTCTACTTTTTTTTGCATTCGTTGAGCTTTATGTGTGTATGATTTGTCTTCCATTGCCTATGACAGAGAACATTCGGTCGAATGTAGCCCTGGTCACGGTTATAACCTTAATAACGGGTTCAGTGAGTTATCTTTATGCCAGTGGAGGATGTGACCATAGCGGTTAAGGGCGCTATGTAAGTGATCTGGTGGTGAACTGGGTAGCCGGTTCGATTCCGGGTCATGCCACTCCGACGAAACGTAAGTGCATGAAGGTGGCCGACTGAACTAAGTTATTTCTCGTGTATAATTTTCGCTAATGGCATATTTCACATTTTCCTTACATTAATAAAAGTATAAAAAACTATATAGGCATTACATTAGTTTAAAAAAAAACAATGAAAACTTCACATTCACACAGTTAATGACAGACAGTCGTCCAGTTTCACGTCAACCTGTTGGGGGTATTTACTATATGGGCGTTCAAAATTGGATTTGGCCACAGTTGTTCATTTTACAATGCTGTTAGACATCCAGCTGTGCTGTAATGGTCTACACCTATTCTCAGTAACTACATGGACGGCCAAAAATTGTGCTTGGCCACGGGTGTTCATTTTACAACACTGTTAGACGTCATACCTGTGCTGTAATGGTGTAGACCTGTTCTTATCAACACTATGGACATACAAAATTTGACTTGGCCACAATTGTTCATTTAAAAAAACTATTAGACGTTCAACTTGTGCTGTAATGTTTCACACCTATTCTCCTCAACTATATGCACGTAATTGGACTTCTCCACAATTGTTCATTTTACAAGACTGTTAGACGTCCAACCTATGCTGTAATGGTTCACACCTGTTCACATCAACTATTTGGACGTCCAAATTGGTCTTGGCCACAATTGTTCATTTTACAACACTATTTGACGTTGAACATGTACTGGAATGGTTCACACCTGTTCTCATCAACTGTATGGACGTCCAAAATTGAATTTTGCCACAATTGTTCATTTTACAACACATTAGACGTTCAACCTGTGCTGCAATGGTTCACACCTGTTCTCATCTACTATATGGACGTCCAAAATTGGACTTGAAATAATTGTTCATTTTACAACACTGTTAAGTGTCCAACCTGTGCTGTAATGGTTCACACCTGTTCTCATCAACTTTCTGCAACGTCAAGTTGATGCAAAATAAAAGTTAGGCCAACTTTCCATACCCTGCTTAACAGCATCTGTAATTGACTAGTCATAATTCGTGGGCCAGATGAGATTTATAGTCTGTCATTTAGTCAGTGAATATTTCTGAAAGCCCTGTTTGTTTTAATTGGAACAAAACTTTTAGTATAGCATTGGTCTCTGTAGGTGATAAAATAAAAAAAGTACATGCTTATTTTTTAGGCAAGATGGCTAAATAGATGGCAAAAACCTTGCGTCAGGCCAAGTGAATACGTATCGTGTGTCGTTAAATGCTTACAGAAAGTCATTCTTGACTCCGTGAGCACCAAGTGCAGGTAGGTGTCCTACAAAATTAGTTTGTTATTAAATTTTTTTCCGTAGGCTTTATCTGGCTATAAGGCTTGTTCGCACATGCTCCAACTTTTTGCTTTGACACCTCCACCAATTGTTTATTTAAGAAAGTTTCACCAAACAAACATGAACAAATTCTGGAAATAATAAAAACGAGTAGAAAATGAGACAACAGACAAGTAGCGTAGATTGTGGGATCGCTTTTCATTAATTAAAACGAGTGGTTGCGTCACATTAATTTTTCACACCTGGACAAAAACACGTTTTGGAATAAAAATGTTGGCACAATAGCCCCCCCCCCCCCCTTAACAAAATCCTATCCCAGCCCCTAGACAAAAGCGATGACACTGTAAATACGTTTTTGCAACATTTGTAAGTTCAAAGCCGTGAGGAGTAATGCTTTGTAAGCCGCATGAGGCTCGTACTTTTAACTTCGCATACTGGCATTTGAAAGTCATGTGACGTCACCATGCCACAGAAGTTGCTGGACCTTTAACAGGTCGCTTGTGTTACTTTGGGCCACCATTTAGGGTTGATCACCTGGTGGTCACCAGTTCAGTCACCCCGAACAAAGGTGGGACTGGCGGTTCAGAATGAACCATTGACCCTGGGTGACTCAGCGAACCTTTACCAGGTCGTTGTCAGTAACCAGGTTACAAACTTGTAGGACAAATGTTTTTTTTTTAAATTTAAAGCACGATGGTTTGTGGTGTGCAATATGCCGTAATTGGACGCAACTGAGAGTTTTATAGCAACTATCTTCTATCTTTTTACTCGAAATTTAAAGAATTATCATCCGTTGCTTATTTCATCCTAGACACCAAATGAACCTACTTACATTCACTTTTACTCATGTAGGTATACTAAAGAACTATGACCAACAAGGCAATTTTTGGAAAGTTGGGTCACTTGTATCAACTGGATAACTTTGGGTCACCAGATCACGTTTGGTTACCAGGTAATGTTTGGTTGCCTGGTGAGGTCAGGACATTAGGTCACATCACGTTACCTGGTCATGTAGGTCACAAGGTTAACTGAGTCACCAGATCTCTGGGTCATGGGCCTGACAACCCGTGAAGTTGAACCTCAGTGTCAGTATGTTTATGAATGACGTGCATATAAGCTTTAAACCAATCTCGAGCCCATTGGCTTTCCGTCCCGTTTTAAAAAAGTGCATATAAGCTTAGCAGCAATGTTGTGAGCTTTACACCAGCTATCTTGTATCAGATCATCACACTTTGACAGTGGCTAGGTTCGTCGGCATAATGGTTGACACCACTGCATTTGGCTTTTTTTTTTTTGCTTTTTTTTTGCACTTAACCTTTTAGCACATCACCTTTTCCATATTCAGTTGATGCAGCCATTTCCTCTCCCACCATGCAACTCAACAATATTGGCATGTAATGCATGTAAATGGCATGTAAATGTTTAAATGGATTTGATACTCACTTGATGATTGAAAATAGATTGTCGGACCTAGGCGTGGGCGAAAGACTACTCGACCATTCTAGTAGGTGGTTCTTTCTGAAGTTTCCCTCAGGATAGCTGGCACTCGGGTGTAGTGCTGTCTCATCCGGTATAATTAGCGGCCTTGGGGAAAAATAGACCTCAACCTATTCTCAACCTTTCAACGGGTGAGAAGTACTGCTTGCTTGTGTAAGCCCGGATGTCATACTCGTAATGTGAGTGCCCAATGGGCTACTTTTGGTTAAAAAGCACAATTGTAAATGCTCCCATGCTAGTGTGGAGCTTCGAAAATTAAAAGCTCATCTTTTGCTCACCTAGCCTAATGCTTGCACATTAAACTTAGCTTTATACTTATGCGTAAGGGGTTCCACAGCCACTATAGCTTCCGGGAGAAAAACATCCATTTTATAGTTGTGTATTTAGAATACTCCAAATTGACATATTGATAGAACATTACGTGTAATGTAATGGTACTACGTACACGTAATTATAACCAGCAAAACAAGGAGTGAAGAACATTAACTGATTCAATACATTCTCTTTATACGTTCTCTTTATAAGTATATGTCTACCGATTTGTTGGTGATTTTAGTGCTGTATCATGTGGTCAACCATCACATGAAAATGAGTCCTTTTGCAATTCTCAGATATGAGATTCCATTTGTACTTTTAAAATGGCACAGAGACTTACACTCTGCAACATTCCTTAATATTAATGAAACCCTTTATATGTCGTGCTGATTTTATCCACAACCTCTCAATAGCTTTAAGCAAATGAGGTATCCCTCACTTATTTCATGCCGATGACCTAAAAAATTATAAGAGTAAGTCTGATGATGACACACCAAACAGCCAATGACTTGGGACTACCTTTCCACTTGTAGCAAAACTTGGAACTTAATATTAAATTTTTATTGTCAAACAATTATGTACCTCCCATCCTTGCAGAAATATTAACCTATTTTTCTATAGGCATACATTAAAGCAGATTGAGTTAAAATGTCTTAACTCGGTTACATATTTATGACTTATTTTACTGTCAAATTTCCTTTTTAATTCACAAATCACTGTATATGGAGCCTTCAAAATGAAGCCTTCAAAATGCTTGGCTTTTCGAAAAGTATTCTGCATTTTGTTACAGATTCTAAAACTATTATCAATAATTGTATTGCTGCCATGTGTTGTTTGTTGACTTTTCGGTCTGTTGTAACAAATTCCTCACTTGCAACTGATAACTTAACTAGAGCGACTGCAGCGATCTTTTTATATGTTATATTTGTTTCAAAGATGGCATTAATTGCAATAATTACACGTGCAAAGAAGTATGAAAAATTTCCAAACCTGCAGCAATTTAGAAAATCCGCAGGCTTAATTTTTTAACAGTTTATTACCGAATAAAGTATACTGTGCTTAACTCTTAATAAAAATGTACTTTCACATCGCCTCTGGGACAAAAAAAAATTAGGACCAAAAAACTAGAATAAAAAAATTCGATATACCAAACAGCTAGAACTGATTAAAAGAGAAGACACTGGTTTTGTTCTTTACCTGTCCTTAGCAACAAACACAGTCTTAATCCATTTACACTTTCAAGCTGGGAAGGTGCAACATTACAAAAATTGTGCTTAAAGGTAGTCCTACTGCACATTACTATAATAATCTTGTGTCAGTTTTTCGCGCATAAACCGCACTTCGAAGGTTTTGCTACCTCCTCTCATGATTCTGTTTATTTTTGTTTAGATTACCCTACATGGTTGAAGAGGCAGCTTCAGTCCCAGAGTGTGTCACTCCGCAAGAGTTTAAAAACGTGTTCAGTGCAACCAGTGCAGCACTGAATGCAGATGAAGCCAGTAAATGTCCCTGTACCCGCAGATGTCGAGAAGTGTCCTATCCATGGGAAATGTACGTTGAGCGACCAGCAGACAACAATCGTACCATGCAGCTCCTCGTGTACATACCCGACAACAGAGTGCAGGTTATAAGCGAGCAAAAAGTGTATAACTCTGTCGCTCTTTTCTCTGATATTGGTGGAGGGCTTGGTTTTTTCCTTGGCATATGTTTTTTTCACATGCTTGAAATTGCTGAGATTATTTTCGTAAAATTACAACGAATGTGTGCAGGAAAGCATAAAGGAATGTACCAGTAATGCTGTTTGATGCAATAGTACTGTGTATTCTACTATGTAAAAAAAAAAAATAGTTAACAATAACAGCTCAATAACTATCACGATTTCTATAGGACTGAAGGTTACTTGTCTTAAAAAAAGTTATAAAACTACAGAAGGAATGATTCCTTTTGATGTTAACGTTATCAGAATGATCACAAAGCATTAAATTGTTATTGTTTCTGTTTTAATTTCTAGTATGGTTACCTTTACTATTATAGGAGTAATTCGCAGCCTTTATAAAAATCAGTCAATATTGGGGACCTAGCCATAAACAGAGTTCGTTCATAACAGACGAAGTCAAGGCTTTTTCCAGGCTTTACCAGACTAATTTACAACTAATTCAAGTCTATTTGCACATTATACTCTCAAATTCCAGTATCTTGCCACTTGCTCAGCTGCCCGTTCTGCCAAAAATTGCTTGCACCGCACGGCACGTCTCTCTTTCTGTGTCCAGTCCAATACGGGCGGAGTATCATTCAGAGAATAAATGGATTTGGCTGACAAATTATTTTTATTCATTTATTTAATTTTATACATACATTAATATTTAATATTAATTAATATTAATATTGCATTAACCTCATTCCAAACAAAGCACCCTCACTAAATTCCAGGCCATTTCAATGCTTCGACAACAAAAATTCCGACTTTCAAGGTTTTTCAACCTTGAATTTTCGGTTTTCAAATTTAAGGCTTTTCAAGGAAATCAAGGCCGTGTACTAACCCTGCATAAAATCATTTCAGGCTCTTCCACTAATTACCCGGTTAGAAGCCCTGGGTAAACCAGGGGATCGAACCGGGGGAACCGGGGGATCGAATCCCCGGGTTGGCACCTCCCTTTACCAGACATTTCTTCTTCTCTAAAAGTCTGGTTATATGTTCAAAATTGAGCCGGTTCAGCCGTACAAGCATAAAGTTGCTTCGGATGACTTAAGGCTCAAAGAAATAATTTAAACATAAAAAAAAAAGCTGCTTCGAGCAGAGGACGTGTCTTATGGAGTTAAAATACTGCTTATTTATGTGAAAGGGGAAGACCTTTTTATTTAGTGACGTAATGAAATAAACAACGTGTTGGTAAAAGTAGCCTAACTTACCGTAGCTTAAAATAACTAAATACAATGAGTTAAATAGAGGAAGAAATGAAAATGCTACAGAAAACATATAAAATGTAATAGACTTACTTTCAAGGTTTTCAATCTAATATGAATACAGTGGGAATATTTCACATTATTATTGAATATATATATATATATATATATATATATATATATATATATATATATATATATATATATGTTATATCCTAACAAATATGACCAACAAAACTCATGTGGCGTTGACGACTTTAAAATGAAACACATTATAAACAGGAAATTCATTTCTGCAATTTTGATTTCTAAGCTTATAAAATTATTGACACTGAAACATGGTCTCAATGTAAAAAATGCCAAATCCTAGGCCCATCTTCAAAAAAGGTTCCGCGCTGATATGAATAATTATCGACCGGTCTCGTTGCTGCTACCAACAATTAACAATATAATTGAAAAGGCATTTGCCGAATAAATTACTAAATTCTTAGAAAAAAAAACTCGTTGTTGTCCCTTAGGCAATTTGGATTCAGAAGTTAAATGAAGGCAAGCGACCCACTTAAATCCATAAACAAGATAGTTTCTCAGGCATTAAATGACGGTATACTGGCTGAGCTGATGGCATTTTAATTGACCTAGAGAAAGCCTTCGGTACTATCGACCACGATATTCTGTTTAATAAATGTCAACACATTGGTCTACGAGGAAAGATACTCCATATTCAGAAAAGCTACACGGGTAATTGCAAGGTATGCAGCTAAATAAACCAGGAAAACAGCGATTTTCTAAATGCTAAACATGGGGTCCCCCAAGGTTCAGTCCTGGGTCCTTTACTTTTCCTTATCTACATAAATGATATTGAAAGTACAGTTAAAAATTGTGACATTTTTCTTTTCACAGACAATATCTCCTCTTTGCCTGTGATCATGAATATGGTAAAGTTGTGTCCTTGTTGCAACATTACTTTAACTTAATAAACTCATGGTTCTTTAAAAATGAAGTTTTTATCAGCGAAGGAAAAATAGTCTGTATAGCTCTCAAATATCTAGTATCTCCTCGCTCCGAAGTTTTCTGTTAAAAACATTTTCCTTCACTGTAAATTCTGCACGACAAGGAACTGTGATAGTACTTGCTTTAAAAGTATAAACTTAACTGAAGCAACCTATTTAGGATTCGTAATCGACTCACAATGGACCTACAAAAGGCAGATCGATAAAATTGCACAAAATATACGAAAACTTATGCCTAGTCTACCACATCAGAAATGTCCTTGACATAAAAAAACAACAACAACAATGATCTATTATTCCTGGGTTGAAAACTTGATTTGATATGATATTCAAATATATGGATTTACCGCTAACTGTCACAGAAATAAACTTCAAAAATTGTAAAACCGAATCATAAAATTCTTTTTAATGAATATGGCAGTTAAAAATCTAAACAAATATACAGGAACACAACAATTCTCAAAATTAAGCAACTTAGAGATTTCGTTGTGGTTCAGAAAAACTCCACAAACATAAACCACAAATGAAGCTCAAAACTAAAAAATAACTTTGTAAGGAAAACCACATATCTTTATGAAGTGTCTTTTACCAATAATTAATATGGCAAACGAACAATCAAATATAAAATTCTTTCTATCTTTAAAGAATATACACTTTCTAGTTTACAATTTTCGCTAATGGCTTATTTCCAATTTTCTTTAATATTATTTACAGCGAATTTGTGTTTATTTTAATGAAATCCCTATTGAACTAGTCCAAATTGGTGAATACCTGAGATTAAAAGTAAATGTTTCGACTTCTTGCATAATCAAGAAATCGATTAAGTAATGCCCGGATTAACCAACGGACTGATTTCATATATATATATATATAAACTAAATGTGGAATTAAAAATTTAGTGATTATTATTTCTTTTAGTATTTAAGCTGTTACATTGTGTTCATTTTGATTACTGATGCCTCGTATGGATTTATCTTCGTAATAGTACTTGTCAAAAAGTATTGTATTTAATATTACCTTCCCATTATCAGTACCATGTTTATTCTGTAGTATCTGTCTTATACGGCACACACAAGTTCACCATGAACTTCGAGCGGTCGTAATAAATTACTTATACTGTATATATATATTTGTTTTGCATTTTGCTATTTTTATGAGAAAAATGAGTTTATAATTGGAGTAAAAGCACTCATAAATACAAAACTTTGTATAGGTAATACCAGCTAACTGGGAGAATACAACATACTGTTTGCCAATGAGCAAGGCTTTGTCATGTGCCTTTTCATTAATTGAATAATTCTTTTTTTCTCCCTTTTCCAAAGCTAACGAAGCTCATATGCAACAATAGATTCTAGCTATACTTCTTACCGCCATATTGTTACTTACATTGTACTTTTACTGTCACTTGCAAGCAGTAACCGTCTGGTCATTGTGTCCACCTGGTTACCACTTTCACATCTGTAAAATGTAACCTATAGCCACTAAAGAAGACTTACATATAATAGAACGTTTATTTACACAAGCATCAATGCGTAAACAATGTCTGTTTACAATACATTCAAAGAGTGGTACTGTTACGCCGTTTTCGCTGTTGTCTGATGGGAAAGTTTCATATTTCCCTTGTAAGCAGAATGGACAATTCAGATTCGTGAAAAACTGCACTAAAACAAGTACGTTTCGTCATTATGCACACACCACCACCTGTGAGTAACAGGCTAACTGTAGCTCTGTCAAAAAGAGATACAGCACTGCAGCTACAGGGTTCCGCACAGAACCAGCTGGTAAAAGGGACCTATTTGCTGTAGTCGAGACCATTCTGGGGATGCCTACAGGGTTCCGCACAGAACCAGCGAGTAAAAGGGACTTATTTG
>JAHWFP010091949.1:0-25298 GCA_023313725.1 Lithobius niger | reverse complement strand
GCGAGTAAAAGGGACTTATTTGCTGTAGTCGGGACCATTCTGGGGACGCCCACAGTTTTCCCGTCCAAGCCTTTAACAATAAAAAAATACGGTTAGACCATTGTTACGTCCGCGCCATTCAAAGCGGTAAAGCGGCCATCAAGATATTGTCAGATTAATTTTACCTTGTCAGTGTAATTGAGATGTGTTTTTACTTTTGTACAATGTTAATACTTCATTCACTTGGTGTTTATTGTATTATCTAATCCAGATGTGTCTAAAAAATGAAGAGAAGAAATAATAAATCCACAATGGATATTCTTTCTGCCACAAAAAAAAAAAAAAAATTAGTTGGTTCTCAGGTCCTGCCTGGTGTTCAATTTTGCCCCTGGTCGTAACTTTTTATTTGTTAGGGAAAGCTAAATTTATTACTGTACAAAGAAAAACAATTCAGTTAGCTGATCGTAAGTATTATTTAGCCTGACTTGGCATTCAGTTATTCTGCTGTATGTTACATTATCCACGAGCAACTCTATAAAATTTAAATCCATCCAAGCGTTCTGAGCAGTTAAAAGCAAACTTGAATTACTTTCGATAAAATAAAACATAAAATAAAAAACCTGGTGGCCTGGTTACTTTTTTTAATGAAAATGCCCGAGAACCAAACATATTTCTTTTCTATATTTTTATATCTTATTCCTACTAAACCCAACCTGAGTAAGGATTTGTAACAGGTATTTTTTAAATGTTGTTGTTAATCACAATAATTTTAGCATGATAATAATTGTTTAGAGACTTTTTTAATAAAAAAAAGTAAGGGTACGCTGCACTAGTAAAAATCTCAGTTCCTCGCCTTAACGAAACACTAATCGATACGCTGTAAATTTTACATACTCTGCAAATAGTTTGTGTAACAAACCTTCTTACATACCCGAATTTCGTTTCGTTTCCACGATCGGTGGACGAATCTTCTCCCAAGTTCTGTGGGGCAAGCAACTTGAATATTCAGCATAAATGAAAAAGCTGACAAAGCTCACCATTCACGCCAAAATGATGCTAAAAATTAAAGGTCGCCATTTTAGGGCAGAAATTATGGCCAGTAACACGAAGTCACTATTGATTCGTGTTTTTTTTAAACAATTGTAGGCAATTAGTCACGAATAAAAGCAATGTCACAACCATCGTATTATTTCCGTTTACTTCGGCTGTGTTAAATTAACTCCTATTAGAAGCCGGAATGACGATTAAGATTCGAGGATGCCAATTTGTAGGGAAAAGCTTGCAAAATACCATGGAGATCAGATGCTGATTCATGCGATTTTAAAGATAACACTATTTTAAGTTCTTAACACCAAAATGAAGAGAATTGCAGTTGTTATTGACACTGCAAGTAAGCATTATTGGTTGTACTGTTTTACTCGAATCATGTAAACGATTTTTGTGACAATAAATTTGTTTTGCACTAACAACAGGTGTGCTGTGTTATTCACGCTGAGGTGGTTCCAATATTATCTAAATAAAATGCAGTAGTTGTAAAAGTCACATTTAATTTTTAAAAAATTGGGTTTTCCGTCTCTTTTTTTTCCCAATTTGGAACTGATTGGTATAATATAAAAGAGAGAATGTGCATTTAACACTTCCCAGTCACTACGTCTACGGAAAGAAGCAAATGCACTATGCTTCCCAACTTAGAGACCATGTGCTTGTGAATTTTCCCTGTTAAAGGAATACTAAACTCTATTTTTAGTCGGTAGTTTAGGTATTGTAATTAATGTTAGGAGGCATCTGACGACAATTGGTGTTAGAGCTTAAGCAGTACGAATTTTTTAAACACCTTCTTTAAACAGACGACGCATGCTTAACTCCCACCGCTGGAGAACATTCCGTTTTGAATCGTGCGACGTCACGTCATCTTTCTTCCTGCATTCCACAACTGTCTGTGTGACCTGCGCAGGCGCTAGAAACAAAACAGCGTCGCCCGGAACTTGTACAACTTGGCGTAGCACAACGGAAAGAGGATGAACGCACGCCAACTGGCTTTAAGATAGATGACATCACAACCCTGCACAGCTCGCGAACTCATTGCTGCTTTTCGTTGCAATAGGTGGCTTAAACGACAAATGGTTTTTATTTTAGTTTGACGTGGTTATCAACGTTAGCGAGATTATGTAATTATTAGAAGGGTTTTTAAGGCCTTAGCTAACATTAAAAAAAAAATTGGAAAATGAGGATTTAGTATTCGTTTAAACAAAAGTAAATGCAGTCTTTGGCAATGGCAATCATTTTGCGATCTCGATTTTAATGACATTTCTGGGTTTGTTTATTGACTTTGACTGTAGTTAACAGTAAAGCGCTGGAACATGTGTGACGGTTGTTTGTTATGCGACAATTGGCTCACACACTATTACATATTCAGTATCATTGTTTGGATGAATTGCTCTAAGATTGCTTGCTTTATCATCCTTACTGGAAACAATTCAGCTGGGCTTCTGGTATATGCATTAATAAATTAAATGCTCCCTTCCATCATGTCGGGTTGCCAACACTGAAGTCATGGATGTGAATGATCTCAAGGCCTGTCGTTGTTTCTTGCTGGAAGAAAATTTGTCACTGTGATGACAAAGGAAAGAGAGCTTACAGCGTCCAGCTTTCTACATGGCGATCATAAGAGTTAGGCTGCGTTCATGGAGAAAACCCAACGACTAAGCGGACGCCGAAAGCTTACGCGATGAAGAAAAACAAGCAGTTCGCCCAGCCGCGTGTTGGCTGTTGTCTCCGCGGCCCCCGAGCTCCAAATTGCGTTTATGTTTATGGCCGTTTTGAGCGGAAGCTTAAAGAGATACGCGATGCTCACTCGACAATATACGACGGTATGCGAATCAGTACAATGTGGCGCAAGCCACACAATATAACAGCACAAGAAGCTTGGCGGTTGTTGTATTAGAATAAATACGTGCCAATTATTAAATTACGGGCAGGCTTTTGCATCACGGAAACCAGCGAAGTGGCCACTCGTAAGCGGCAACACGTGGTCCGCCATTTTCCTATCTCAGAGTGCAACTCAACAGACCTGGCTCCCGCAGCCCGCGTACGCGGTGCGCGGCTTTTTTCTAACTCAAACAGATCGGGGAACCGCGCGCGGGACGAACGATTCGCTCGTGCCTTCTCGCGTGAGCTTTTGGCGTAAACAAACAAGCGGACGCGGATAAGTAGCAAAATTCCTTTCAAACGCCGCGCCACGCGTCCTCTCTAGGCGTTGCGCGCGGTCCATAAACAAAGCCTAAGGCCGGCTGCTTACACAGCAACGCGGTGCTGTTATCTATCTTAAGAGCTGATCGCTTGAAGCTTGGGACCCTAAAGTACGAGCTTGAGCTCAAGCTAAAGGGTGCAAGTGTGACTCTCTTTTGGAGAATGTGGATCACTCTTTGTTGGATTGATCATGTCGGGCTGCCAACTTTGAAGTCATGAATGTGAATGATCTCAAGGCCTGTCGTTGCTTCTCGCTGGAAGAAGATTTGTCACTGTGATGACAAAGGAAAGAGCTTACAGCGTCCAGCTTTCTACATGGCGATCACGAGAGTAAGGCCGGCTGCTGCGCAGTAACGCGGTACCGTTATCTATGTTAAGAGCTGATCGCTTGAAGCTTGGGACCCTACAGTACGACCTTGAGCTCAAGCTAAAGGGTGCAAGTGTGACTCTCTTTTGGAGAATGTGGACCACTCTTTGTTGGATTGATCATGTCGGGCTGACAACTCTGAAGTCATGGATGTGAATGATCTGAAGGCTTGTCGTTGCTTCTCGCTGGAAGAAAATTTGTCACTGTGATGCCAAAGGAAAGCGAGCTTACAGCGTCCAGCCTTCTACATGGCGATTACGGGAGTAAGACCAGCTGCTGCGTAGTAACGCGGTGCTGTTATCTATATTAAGAGCTGATCGCTTGAGGCTTGGGACCCTAAAGTACGAGTCTGAGCTCAAGCTAAAGGGTGCAACGGTGACTCTCTTTTAGAGAATGTGGATCACTTTTTGTTGGATTGCTCTCTGTATCAATGCGCTTTTTTTCTAAGTGGTTTTAAAATAGATTGATATTTTTCGCATGCGTGTTTTAACTCTCGATTTTACTGTAATCAAGTCGTTCAGAACCTGCATATGCAAATCATCAATATGTATTTTTACTAATGTTATAATGGCTATAAATGTTAACTACTAACATAAAATCAAGTTAATGATTAGATCATTGTAAAGGGCAGATTCATTTAACGTACCACAAAACAATTTAACAAATAGGGTATGTGGGAACCCACGTGTGTATGTGTTGCCCCATTACTCACAGCTGAGACGAGGGAGCGCTAACGTAACATTATATAGTTACGTTGACTCGGCGGTTTAAGGACAGAAGTACTAAGTCCTTCAACCGCCGAGTCTCTGTTTGGTAGGTAACAGAGAACAAAGTTCAGTTTAAGGGTTGGTAATAATATAGAAATTGCTTCAACACCCTGCACGATCCTATCAGGTACCACCACTGAGCCCCTGCAACACAGAATCAAGAGGCCACCATCGCCTGACACCCAATCAACGCGGATCACTCCAAACCAAAAGAGCCCAGAACCATACCGTCCGTAACCCCATTGTGGAGCCAACAACGAATACAAGATTGTACACTCCCTTGGCCAATAAGGCCCGAAAACTACGCATGTTTCGCACACGACTCCTAGAATTCGTACTATTACAGGTGCTTTTAGATCTGATTTTTCAAACATTCTACTAGGAGATTTTAATTTTTCTACGGTCACTTGATCCCACTTAACAGAGCTGATAGACATTATCGCACGTTTTTGGAAAAAATATCACTCACCTTGGTTTACACCAATTACTTGTGACCTGCCCAAATCGTGGTACGAACGTCCTTGATTTGGAGAACTTTCATTGGGAACCACTTAGGGTACAGTTATCACACCATGATTTTCTTCAACGTCCACTGTGTTTTTTTCCTCGACTACTTACCAAAATGTTAGAATTACTGGTGAATTAAATTTCGATTTGCTCCAACACTACAGTCTTACCCAATACAATTGGGACACGTATGTCTTCAACATCTTTCCTTCAGTTAACCAGGCTTGGGACTGCTTTCGTTGATATTTGGAAAACTTGTTGGTTTTTGTTGGTCGACGAGGCGTGTTGTTGGGGTATGGATTCCCAATAATTTTACTAAATTACGTCGTTCTAAATTGAAGTTATGGAAAAATTGAAAACGTGACCCTTCCACCTTGTCCCTACTAAATTACAAATGTCATTTACAGTACACTGCCATGGTAGCGACCTGGAATGGTGAACGGGAAGCAGCTACCGTAACAGAAGGAAATGTTTCGGCTCTGTTCCAAAACATGTACAGCTCGGTGAAACTTTCGTAACAGGTAACACGAGAAGGCCAAAACCTTCAATATAATATTTGCTGCAAACAGCAGTATTGATGAAGGCTCTTGTTTCCTGACTTCCCTGCACTCGATCCTACTATTAGAATTTGTGATCAGGTTGACTTTTCGCCCCTACAGGTAAAACACAAAATCAGCAAACTTACGCTGAGCCATACAGTGGGTCCTGATGGGTACTTAGCATTTTTATTCATACAGATTACACAGGAAATTAGTTATCCTGTAGCAAAGAATTCAACCTTTCGTTTGCACGAGTGTGGTACCAGACGTTTGGTGCAAAAGGCGACTCATCAAACCCAAATAATTACCGTCCTATAGTGTTGACTGCTCTGCCATGAAAATCATGGAATTAATAATTAGAGATGAGATGATGCAATTCCTGCTTACGAGGTCATTGATCCATGCTGACCAGTTTGGGTTCATGCCGGGTCGTTCGGCAACTTACCAACTTCTTATAGTATTCAATCTCTGGACTTGTGGACTTGACCTAACTGTTCCCTCTGATACTATTACTCCACTTCCAAAAGGTATTTGAATCTGTGGTTCATGAAAAACTTATGTTTAAATTGAAAAAAAAATAGTATTAGCGGGGATCTCTGGCAAAAGATTCTTGCTTTCCTTTCAAATCGCTCGCAAAGAGTCCAGGTAGAGGACTCACTCTCTTCATCAACAAACGTCATTAGTGGAGTTCCTCAGGGCTCCGTGTTGGGCCCACTCCTGTTCGTTATTTACCTAAATGATTTGCATTGTTCTCACCGTGATATCACTGGCTTTAAATTTGCAGACGACTTGCAGCTTGGGTCTACGGTATTAACCTCTGAAAATACTCTTGCCCTTGAGTCTGAAATTAATCGTGTTTTCGGACTGCGCTACTAACTCCAAATCTAAAACCTTCTCTTAATTGCCACAAAATTACCGGTGTGGCTTTTCGTCGGCTTGCTGTGGTAAATCGTTGCTTTACATCGGGAAATCTTCGTATTAAAGTTTAGGCGTTCAAAGTCTTTGTCTGCCCTCTTTTAGAATATGCAACCAGTGTGGTCCCAGATTTGCTGAAGGGTATTGATTTGGTGGAATCGGTCCAGTATCGTTTCACGAATGGTCTGCCGGCATTGAATGACACATCTCCTGAAACACGTTTGCGTGATGCGGGGTTGGAAATACTTGAACAGCGCAGATTAAAATTTGACCTTCTGCTTACTTAAAACATTTTAGCCTACATGATTTTCTTTTTGTTGATTTGCTATTGTTCGATGTTCGTTCTGCGAGAGTAACCAGAGGTCACTCATGGAAACTTCAGATTCCCAGTCTATACTAAATTGTCGTAAGGATTTTTTTTTTTGCGAACAAAGTGATTCCCTCTTGAAATTCATTGTCGGAGGAGGCTGTGTTTGCACGAACCGTGTCTTGCTTTAAATATCTACTGAACGGTCCTCCTCTCACCACTTTCTGAAAAGGAGGCATCAGCCGACCTACTACAGTTTTGGGGACTGCTATTAGTGGCCACCAGCCCTTCCATTTTACCTATTACTACTATTACATAAACAAAACCTGTTAGGGATTCCCGCCAAGCTTTTCGGCAGAATGAAGTCATGATATCAAACGCAAAGCTATTTCGCCAAACTCTTTTGACATATCCCGTCCCTATTGTTCAAAGGTTAAATGACAAATTTAACAGTTGCTCACTGCGTAATTTTCAAGTACTTCATTTAACGTTTGAATTTTTTTTGGTGGGATTAACTTTGCGAAACAGTTTGACATTTGACGCCACGACTTCAGACGGCCGAAAATCTTGGCGGGAATCCTTAACAAGTTTTGCTGTGGGTAGATATGACATCTTTTTGACCAATTTCTTTCTTAACAATGTCGAGATGAAAAGAAGAAAATCTAGTTTTACGGTCTTTTTTTCCCCTTTGGTAGGTTCCCACTGGTAGGTTTATGTTTGTCTTTGTCGAGAAGTAAACCCACTGCCTCTCGAATTATTATTTTAGTACTCGTAAAAGCAACAATTCTTCGTTCGTTGCGTGTGTGGTGCATGTCTCTTGAACAGGTCTTTGAGCCACGTGTGACGGAATGTGATGTCTTCTGTCCTGCATCGTTTGTTGGTTGCAACAAGACAAGTGGTATCAGTACAATATTGGGTTCCGTCTCTTAAGGTTAGTGTTAGAAGGGCACTTGTCGGTATGGCCTCGAGTTTTATGCGCGACCTGCTGCGCTGTCTGTTGCATTAGATATAGTCAGCGATCTTCAGCTCCCATCGTACACGGTCTATACTGACTTGAGAGCCAGTCTTGTCACGCTGTGGCGGTCTCTTGCCACCATGGCTGTCGGTGATCCGATGGTATTTGAGGTGGCCTGGAAGCTTTGGCTTGTGGTGCAGACATCAGACGTCTCTGTGTTGTGTGGGTGCGTGGACACAGTGGCCGTCCGGGCAATGACTAGGCGGACAGCATTGCTCGCGGAGCTCAGCAGGTGCTCCGTCATTGTGTCGTTATAGTTCATTTTGTGAGATTTGGGCGTGTTTTTCTGCATGTCAGGCTTACTCAGCAGTGGAATGCACAGTGGGGTGCAGCCGAGATGGGACGTGCTCTCTACCAGTTGAAGCCACTTTGTTCTGTTGGCGGCTGCCTTGATCGTCTCCCTGCTGATGGGTGCACGGGTAGCTGCGAGCACTGGGGCGTCAGATTCGATAGGTGTCTTGGTCCCAGTGTACATCTCTGGCTTCTTACAGACCCAGGTTCGATCCTGGCGATAGGAAGTGTATATGTACGGGGTTTTCTCCGGTTGTTTCCCGCCCGTTGACGAGGGTTTCCTCCGGGTACTCCGGTTTCCTCCCTCATGCGGCAAAAAACAACTGTTATGATGGTGGTACTTCTTCCACTTAACATCTGCCGCTTGGGACTTTGGGTGGGTGGATGCCTCGTGCATCGTCAATTTCTATTTCTATTTCTATTTCTTGCTGGGACCGCACGTCTGGTCACGCATCTACGCACTACCAACTTTTTGCTTCGGTGACACAAACATAGACTTGGGAGGGTGGCATCTCCTCTCTGTGCCATGTGTCGCGTTGATGAGACTGTTTAGCACTTCCTATTTCAGTGCACTAGGTTCATTGCACTGAGGGCTCGTCATGGTACCTGGCAGGTGCGTGGGAAGGTACATACGGTTCTTGGTTCTGTTCAGGGGAAGATGGACATGCGGCACTGATGGGCATGTTTCTGTCCGGCAACAGAGGTTGACCTCTAAGCAATTTCCCTAGTTCCTAGTCTCCTCCAACCTCCGCATGGTCAGGTTCTGTTCGGCCTGGCAGACTGTTGTCCGCGGCAGAGTGGATTTTCGAAGTGATCACAACGAAACGTTGGCGCACGGTGATAGGTTTGTGTTGGATTCATTAGATTCTGTCGAACAGTAGATTCTGTGGTGTGATTTCTGCTTGAAAAGTTTTGGTGGTGTTGAGCAGCGCATTGTAGTTTGTAGCTTCGTTTTGTTTGAAGTTGTCTGTGGTGTATTAGTGTTTTGTGGATGTTTTTTTTTGTTTTGTTTAGGGGTGTGTGGCATCTGGCAAGGACCCCACAATAAATGTCATATCCCTATCATCGTTTTGGGGCAGATTGTGTAGTTTGGGTTCGTGCACCCTAAAAACCAAAAGGAACTCTACCCTTAAATGAGTATTGAACTCAGTGCTAATTTAAGGGTAGAGTTCATTTTGTTTTTTAGGGAGCATGAACCCAAACTATGCAATCTGCCTGAAAACGGTGATAGGGACAATTTAAGGGCACTTTTGCCCAAACCAGCAAAATGCAAGTTCCATGGTTAAACTGAAGCAATCAGCAAAATTTCTGCTTTATGCAACGCAGGGAAGAATTTATTTTCCTGATATTGGCTAGTTACTAGCCAGTAATTAGGCAACTATCAACGTTATTCTCACAATTATAAAAAAAAAAACGTTAAGCTGTGACACTAATAATAACTTTTTTTATGTTGTCAGGTGACCAACGTATACTGATCAAACAAACTTCCAGCCTATTCTGTGGCATTGTTATTCATCCTCTGTTGCCTGAAAACACCGAAGCTACCTTAGCTATAGAGCAGTGACGGTTGCCGCTATATTGGCACCAGTATGGGTTTTGGAGGGCGTAACTACAAGGTGCACTACATAAAAATGGAGGGAAAAACAACGGAGAGCATATTTCTTAGGCTTAAAATAACGTTGTTTTCTCCACCAACAAAAAACGCGCGTTTTAGGTCTAAGAAATCATTCTTCACAGCATCGGCTTCAGTATGACGCCCTTCTGTTTCTCTCTGCAGTGCCCCTTGCAGCTAACCCATTAAGGCTCCAGCATGGTTATATACAATAATACTACGTCGTGTCACTGCTCTATAAAGGACAGAAGTGTGTAGTGGTCACCATGATCTTGTAAAATGTTTATCTAGATATGACAGACGTCAATGTTATCGTTGAATCTTGGCAGCGATAAAAAACTGGTACTTTCTTTTTGAAAGGCGGGTTAGTCATTGTTTTTTTGTCTGTGATTTTCTGCTTTCTACTTGTGGTATATAATAGAAAGAGACATGCTTATAATAAACATTGTACGGATTCCATCACGGGTTTCGAGGCTAATCCACAAACAACTGGTGTTAATTATAGAAATGAAACTACATGACAAACTAAAACCATAAACTCCTTCGACATTCAATAAATTCGAGGCTTGCGTGACCAAAATACCTCCATCATAGATTTTTGAGATGTTGGATGACAACTGTTCTCCACCTTTACGGTAACGAGTTACAACTTTCGTATGTAAAGGAGGTTGTCATTCTTTTTTTAAACAAGCTATTAACTACAAACCGCGTCCGCCCACTTCAACTGTTTGTGTAAAATTCTATAAACTTGCCGTTGGTCGATAAATCATTTCTGACAATGCAAGGATCAGCGACCGGGATGTCGGACTTTCTTCGTCGATGAAGGGGGTTAGCCGATCTTTTACAATGGCGACTTTTTACAGTTAAAAGGTTAGGTTCGCAGCGCAAGGACCCGGAGTCCAGCACCATGCGATACAAAGTGAAAAAGGCGGTGGGCAAGATCTCACTTTACCGTAAACATACCTTACTCAGATATCAGCATTGGCGCCGCACTATTAAAGGGAAGGACACTTAAGTTTTTGTTTAAATGCAATAGGGAGACATTTATTATGGGAGCGAAATATTGCGATACAAGTTACTGGTTGAATAATATATACACGTGACCTAGTTAAAAATTAAAGCCGATAAGTGACCACTCGTTGATTACCACAGTTCATGGTAATCCTCACAATGAAGCTTCTGATGAAAGGAGCAATTAAAAAACCTTTGTACAACGATGGATCAGTCAATTAACGCTAGCTAACGACGGTAAACCATGACGGGAGCCAAGAGGGAAGTGAAGAAGTCCTATATCTACTTCTGTACTCAAGAACTATTAAGATCAAACACTTGAACGGTTTTCTCTCCAAAACGCTAATTTGAATACTGCAAGGTTAATATAAAAGAGGATTAGGGAACACATCGATTCGTTCTCCATATTTAGCAAACCCACCACCTGGAGCCCTAGTCTCGAGTTGCGCTTTTTAAATAGCATGCGGTTTTACCAAAAAACGCGCCAAAATCATCAAAGCACATCCATGACTTCAGTGTTGGCAACAGACATTATGGGAGGGAGCATTTAATTTATTAATGCATATTCCAGAAGCCCAGCTGAATTGTTTCCAAAAAACGATCAAGTCGAGACTAAGCCCCCTGGTCTTGACAAAATGAAGAATCCAAATGCTGCTCGCAAGAGAGCTGTGAAGCACAACGTTACACTAAAAATAATCACCTGCATGCCAACGAACATGATGCGTTATTACTGAAGACGCTCCATCCATGTAGCTATCAAAATCGGCTATTCAGCCTAAGTATACCGTAACATCGGCCTACTAATAAAGAATATTATTATCTTACAAAGTCTGCAAACCAGGGAAGCACCGTACACATCGGCCATAAAGAGTTAACCTGAAGACCAAGCCAAGTGGCACCCGCATACCGGTAAAGGACGCGTTCACTCCCACACATGGTACACAGTCGTCTGTTCCGAAGGAAACCAGGTCTGAGCATGCGCTTTCCGCGAAGACGGGGCCAACATCACCTGCACAATGCGTGGCGTCGAAAAGAGTGGTAACCGGAACTTCCTCGTCATGGGATAGAGAGAGAGTTTAAGTGGTGAAGGTGAAAATTAACATGAAAGTAAACAGATAAAACATGAGAAGTAAGCACAATAATTACAAACGAAAACCCAAGTTAAAATACTTTAATCAATTTAATTTAATTAACGCTTAATTCTAAAGAATGCTACTAATATTCTTAAACAATAAATGAACGATAAGTAAAACGGAAGTTAAGTACGGTACCAAGGTCAACCGAGATACCAAATTTATTTAATGAAGGCATCAACAGGAAGCTCTCCAGCCCGCAGCAATCGAGAGCCCCGACAACTGAGGTTTACAATGGAAAGTGAATTGCTTGTAGAGCAGCGTCAAGTGACGTCATATTGACTACGAGATACCATCTGGAGGGCGTAGCTGCAAGGGGCACTAGATTAAAATGTAAGGGAAAACAACGGCATTTGTAGTCAAGACAGTGCTTTGAGAGCGGATTTCTTAGGTTTAAAAAACGTTGCTTTCTCCAACAACAAAAATCGGGCGTTATAGGCTTAAGAAATCCAGTCTAATAGCATTGGCGTCAGTAAGACGACCTTCTTTTTCCCCTCCAGTGCCCCTTGCAGTTAACCCTGTTACTGGCTCCACCATAGAGTTATATACAATAATCCTACGCTAGGAGACATTTACGGATTTCGTCAAGGGTTTTGATGCTCATCCTAAAACAACTGGTATTAAGCATAGAAATGAAACTTTACATGACAAAATAAAAACAAATTCCTTCGACATTCAATACATTTGAGGCTTGCGTGATCGAAATACCTCCATCATAGATGTTTGATATGTTGGATGACAGCTGTTCTCCTCCTTACGGTAATGAGGTACACCTTTTATATGTAAAGGATGTTGTCGTACTTTTTTAAACAAGCCATTAACTACAAACCGCATCCGCCCACTTTGGCTCTTGTGTAAAATTCTACAAACTTGTCGTTGATCGATACATCATTTCGGACAACGCAAACATCAGTGACCGGTGCACGGTACGTCAAATTCAAAGCCGGACACGCCATCTTATTAATAATCTTGCAGAAACTTGTGACGTCATATCCTATCAAGAGCAAAACGGTTTTCGTTATGGTGCAACCACCTCAGTTTTCTAGGTTTGCGTAAGTCGCCATAACTGCTAAGCTAAAACGTGCACACCCAGCGTAGTAGCATGAATACCCAAGTTTCCTTTCGTAAGACTAGAAAACTATCTATTCACCCAAAGAAAATCTATGTCCAGACGTTATATGTTGACTCCAAGAGAAATAATGCCAAACGCACCGTTCCGTTAGGCAAAAAATCCATATGTATGCGTGCAGAAATTAACGAACTCGGCTTACCCGGATTTCATCGGCTATTTAGTAATGACATATCGAAACTGAGACGTTTCGTGTGGGCTTTGTTGTGCCTTTTCATTCTGGGCTGTTGCATTTACCAGTGTCTTGACCGCATAAGATTTTATTTCCATGGTCCACCTACCATTTACACGGAATATGTCCGCAACACATCTATTATATTTCCGTCAGTGACGATTTGTTCCAACAATAACAAATCAGCCAATCCTTCAGTGTGGCCATCTTTGCTTCGCGAGGCAATAAATAATTCTGACTTTACATACAACAACAGTTATGACTTGGTTGACCAGACTGGAATGAACGTTTCCACATTGTGGGCTATATCCCAAATTCCAATGAAGAACTTGTTCTATGTCTTGTCAATGGTAAGTACGTTTTAAGATTTTGGTGCAGTGGACCAAAAGTAGTCTTGCCACATGGTAGACCTCCAACTTGTGCAAATACTGCAGCTAGCTATCCTCTCAAATTAAGTCATGCGAAAAATCGGGGCGTCGGACGAAGGTCTAACTGGAAAATCGTCTAATGGGATAATTGTCTACTATCTGCAAAAATAAAAAATCTGGAAAATCGTCGAAACGGAATACTGTATAATGTAAAATCATCTAAACGGAATATCGTATAATGGATAAACGTCTAATTGCGGTTTCTGATGTTATATGTATAGCCGCAGCAAGTGCGGCAGCGCGAGCGAGGCAGGGACATTAGACGATTTTCCATTATACGAATTTCCTGTTAGACGATTTTCCGTTATACTGTTATACGGTATACGTTCTTCCAATTATGCGATTTTCCAGTTAGACGATTATCCCTCGCGCCGAAAAATCTGGACCTGATCAGTTTCTGCTGAAAAAAACAGAACTCGCTAAAAAATTGTTAATCTTTTGCAAAATTTTCAACGGTAGCAATTAAAAGTCCTAGTAAGAGCGCAGATATTTGTAAAACCAAGGTTTGGAGCGGTATAGAGTTAATACATGACTTAATATATGAGTTAACGTCAGAGTTAATACATGAGTTATAATATATGAATTAATAACTCATGAATTAAACTGTGTCTTTTCAACACCTTCTCACTGTAACAACATTACACTTAATGCCAATCGCAGATGCTGTCGTGCGTCGCTGGTTTAATTCGGGGGACACCAACAACCTTGTCTAGGCGTACAAGGTGTACGCCCAACCCTGGAATGTGCAAGTCAGGTGTGGTCAACGGATCTGCCAAAAGACATTGACAGAATCAAGTCGGTGCAGAAAAAACTCAGCCAGTCAGTATCAAGGTACGAGACATTTAACTTATACCCAAGGGCTGACTCGTTTACATCGTGAATCCTTGAAACTGCGACATTTGAAAGCCGTCCTTATCCTCGCTTAAACGGGTTGACACCGCCTGAGTTTCATATCGAAATTAATTCTATTACAAAAACTAGCAATCACTTCTAAAAATTGACCGCTAAATTAAGTGGTCATCACCGCTAAATTAAGTTGTCATTGACCGCTAAATTAAGTGGTTATCACTTCTTTAGTGTCCAGGTGGTTCCCTCTTGGAACTCATTGCCGGAAGTCACTGTCAATCTCCCTTTGGTTAGCTCCTTCGGGCGACTTTTAGAGAGAGCTAAACTGGGTTCATTTGTGCTGTGACCAAAATCTTGTTGGTTTAACTCTACTGGAAATAAGTGGCCAGCAGGCCCTCACCTGACCGGTCATTCTATATTTGCACGGCAAATGTTTTATTATTATAATTATTACCATCTGAATTAACATAACAATTAACGTAAGCGTTAATAAAAACATTACTCCTCCGCATGCTAGGGACAATGGTAGTGTAGTGGTGGCTGGCTACTAAATGGTACCGAGTGTATTCAGGCCTATTTTTATGCGTGGTTGTGTTAACAAGCATTTACTGAACAACGTATTTGTCGCGGCAAGCCAAACTAGGACAAAACACAAGGCCAGAAACTTATGATTCTCTAATCACTTTTGTTTTAGCGGAAAACGATTTTATTTGACCGTGGAGTGATCAAAAAGTCTTAAATTCAAGCCGGCTGTGATTAGGTGAATTCTGCCCTAATTTATGCAGAACATTCTTGCAGCACAAAACTCTCCTGATCCTGTCTAGCCATTGGAAAAGCAGTTGGTTAAAAAAAAAGATTGAGAGCTATTTTCCCACTATTTAGGAAATCAACGTTTGATGACGGTTTGATAAAGGATGAGATCGTATGTAGATGTTGAAGAAAATGATTTTCAAAGAAGATGTATAAACAGAGAGTATCAATGACTTCTTTAGTTTTGATGAGAGTACAGGGTTTGTATGATAGCTGGAAAAAATTCTGGAAATTTGGAAGAACTTTTCCATACCTCTTCAAGCATGAATTTTCTCAGATTGTCAATTTCAGGATGAAAAATAAACCTTGATTTCACTCACATGCTATATTTCAGCAAATCAAATCAAGTAGTATTCCTAGGAAACAGGCTTTGGGCCTATTGTAGTCGGAGCGAACAGATCTTCATTTCAAACTTATGTTTATAGCTTTTATTGTAATGATGTGTTAATGCTCTTAAAAAATTCTAGGAGCTATACTCACTAGGCTAAGTTGGGCTCTTTGCCTTTTGGTGTGACGTACTGCTGCTTTTTGCTGGCCTTTTTCTTATTTTGGCTTTTTTTTTTTTCATGTATAGGTCTACAGTACGTATCATATTCATTTTAATAGGCTTCCGTTTACTCCAGAATTTATTTTCTGTTTAGTTATTTGTAGCCTCTTTTCACATCCCACACCCTCGCCGCCGACTAAAAATAAAACGGCTCATGTAGCACCCGCTGTTTGAGCTGCCGCCGCCAATAATTCTTACATTGTTTATAGGAATTACTGTGCAAGATGTAGTCCATATATTAAAAAAATTAATAACAAGACATTTAACGGCAAGCCAAACAATCATCAATACGATAGTTTTTAACAATAATCAAAAGATTTGAAAGGTTCACAATGTTGCAGCAGGTACAAAACTTGACACTTGCACCAAAGAAAATGTTTAGGCGCACACCTCCATCACCCACGGCAACAGCGATCTCTATTATATAATTGGCGGAGCGAGCGAGCGAAGCAAGCAAAGTGTAGCCTATAACAGACACTATAGTGCAAAATGTTGGTTGGTTGGTCTTTGGGTTGATTGCACTTTTTTAGTCTGGGTGGAACCCAAACGAAAGGTCGGATTGGAATGAAATTTGGTACATCGCTTGGTGCCCCCAAAAGTATTGCTGAGCCAAAATGTGCCATAAATCGAACAATTATTATGGAAGAAATTATAAATTTTCTAATTTATTTCTAACTCTCGTCATTGTAAATTTAGAATCCTGAATAGTTAAGGAATTCCGACGAATCATATACCATGCTGGTAATCAAGTGAACTTTAAAACAAAATACTGCAAATTAAATGTTGGTTGCTTCTTTCTAGCCGATAACCTTTTTCGACTTTAACTCAACGAAATAATAGCATTTGATTGTCGCATTTTAACCACTACTGAAACATCGCAACCATAAAAAAAAAAAATACACCTTAGCATCATTTGAAAAAAGACTGCATGGACGGGATTACATTCAGCATGGCGACGAAACAGGTATTACACTAGCGATGGGAATCCCAAATGTGAAACTAAAATCGTCGTATCACGATGAAACAATACATATAAAAGGAAACAGCCAGCAGACGACGTGTTTACACCGCAGCACGAAACAACAACATGCCTGCGTCCAATACTTTAAAGATTCCTCACTGCCACGGCAACGTGTAGTCTCGATACCGTGGTGCATTACTCAATAGGCCTAATCTCAAACGCAGCAGCTACATAAGAAATAAATGTGACAACTAAAAATTAGGCATAAAGGCTAAAGTAGGCCTGAGAACTAACACGTTTTGACCTACAATATTGTGATCGTTATTGATAGATTATCATAAGGTTTTAAGATCGCTGTCGCTGTGAGTGATAGAGGTGTGCTCCTCCATATTTTCGTTGGCAGCGGCAGCATTGCCAACCTGCTGAATCTTTTGATTATTAAATAAGTACAGATGCAAACCTATTTACGTTACCTGTAAATAGGTATACAGGTTTGCATCTATACTTATTTTACTCTTGTTGAGCCTTCGGCTTTCGGTATTTAATCTTTTGATCATTGTTAAAAATTATCGCTCTGATGATTGTTTGATTTATAGTTAAATGCTTTATTATTAACATTTTGTAATCTAGAGCAGGCACTTTGCGCAGCGGTAATTATTGTTGTAAACAATGTTAGAATTATTAGCGGCGGAAGCCCAACCAGCCGTGACAAAAGTGCCGTTTTATTTTTAGTCGGCGGTGATGGCCCACATGTTTAGTTCGGATGTAGAAAGAAGCTAACAATAACTAAACAAAGAAGCTAACAATAACTAAACAGACACTAAATGATGGAGCAAACAAAAGCCTATCAAAATAAAATAAACATGATACGTAGCTTTGGCCTATTTGGAAAAAAAAATTAAAATAAGACAAATGGCTGATAATAACAGCAGTACGTCACGCCAAAAGGTAAAGAGCCAAATCTTAGCCGAGTGAGCATTTCAACCAGATATTTAAGAAGCATTAACAAATATGCTACAGTCATTAAAATAAACACTAAATATAAATTTGAAATAAAGGTCTGCACAATAGGCCCAAATCCTGTTTCCTAGTCTCAAAGTAATGACCATAACAATTGTGGGTTAAAAATGTGTTAGGTTTTATGTCTAGTTCTAGGTTTTAGGCCTAATTTTTATCGTTCAGGCCCAATTTTTGCCTGACGATTTTATTTTGTAAGTAGCAGCTCAGATGGGATCGATAGTTAGGCCTATTCCTTCATGCGACACGGTTTCGGTTTCGAGACTTCACATTACCGAGGCAACGAAGAATCTTTAAACTATTAGAGGCAGGCATATTATTGTTTAGTGCTGTGATATAAACAGGTCGTCTGCTCTAGACTTTCGTTTTAAATATTCCGCTTCGCCTTGATACGACGATTTCAGGTTTCATATTCGGGATTCCCATCGCTAGTGTAAACGACTGTAATTGTCGCCGTGTTGAAGTGAATTTTTCCAAGCATTCTTTTTTTTCAAATAAAACTAATGCTTGTCGTTAATGAAATCCTTTTGTTTTGTAGGGTTGCGTGTCTTCCTGTAGTGGTTAAATGCAAGGATCAAATGTTATTATGGGAATCCTATAATAATATTATGGGATTCCCATAATAACGTGAAAGGTTATTAGCTAGAAAGAAGCAACCAAAATTGAATTTGCCGTGTTTTTCTAAAGTTCACTTGATTACCACCAGAACGGTGTATGCTACGTCGGAATGTCTTAACTGTTCAGGATTCTTAATTTACAATGGTGAGTGTTAGAAATAAAATCGAAAAATTGTAATTTCTTCCGTAATAATTGTTCGATTTACGTCAAATTTTAGCTCAGCAATAATTTTGGGGGTATCAAGCGATGTACCAAATTTCATTCCAATCCGACCTTACGTTTGGGCTCCACCCAGACTACAAAACTTCAACCAACGGACCAACCAACCAACCAACATTTTGAAATTTGGCGTCCCTTATAGGCTACGCTTCTCTCGCCACTCACTTACTCTGCCAATAATAAACATATTTGTTTCCCATGAAACGACTTTGAAAAACCTTCGTACAGTAAAAAAATGTGCCTACAAATTGCAGTAGAAAACAAAAATTCGCATTACGCCTAAGACAGTCTTCTCTTTCACACCCAACATTGTAGACTTCTTTCTCACACACATTCACATTCCTTTCTTTATTTACGATCCTGTTTTGTGATTTCCATTGTATTGGTTGGCAACGTTTTTTTAATCGCTCATGGTCACTCATCCAGCCTGATGCAATGCAACATAAACTGTAATGATTGATGCCGGAAATTCCATGGTAAGTGGAATTAGTCAGCCTGGAAAGGCTGTCATTTCCTGTATTTTCGTTTTAGGTTATACGTACGCACCATGCTAGTAGCAAGTTAACTGTAAATTGGTTGTAGTGTATTATGTTATCCACCCAAAACCAAAACTGGTAAGAGAAGCCGCCAAGTTTACAAAAAGGATCGGCCTTTCAAAGTAGTGATATCATTCAACCAGGGAATCCGACATTGGTAAAAACAGTTAAAACGGTTTATTTCAATTTTACTCATTGTTGGCCTTTCCAACGTGTCGCTGGTGTGTTACATCCAACCAAAACTGGTAGAAAAACCCGCCAAGTTTCCAAAAACGATCGGCCTTTGAAGGTAGTGATATCATTCCACCAGGGAAAGGTCGCCAAGGTTAATCCTATTAGCTAAGTTAATAGCACCTACTAATAGTTCGAAAGTTAAATGAAAACTAGAAGATTGCTACTACTGGTAGCAATCTCCAAGTTTTCATTTAACGTCCAAAGTATTAATCGGTGCGATTAACTTGGCTAATAGGATTAACCTTGGCAGCCTTTCCTTGGTTGAGTGATATCACTACTTTGAAAGGCCGACCCTTTGTGTAAACTTGGCGGCTTCTTTTACCAGTTTTGGTTTTGGATGGATATCACGACTTTCATAGGCCTGTGAATGTGCAAAAAATCCCACGGTGTAATTGTCACCCCTACCTTTTGCTCAGTGAAGGATTGCTCAGTGAATTTCAGAGCCTGTTCTTACTGTCTCACGGAATATCGACCTAAGCTTGGCCTCTCTGAACTGAAAATACACCTGCCAAACCTTCCTAATCAGACTGAAACATTTGTTGACAAATCTGACATTTTAAGCAATCACCATTTCTGGAGGTAGCAAGTGCACACTTGTGTAAGCAACAGGCGACATCTGAAGGGTATTTTTCTTTGTGGCAAGCTGGATTTCGTGGTTAAGCCACGGGGTCGTGGGTGGGTCAACCGTAACATAGCTAACACACGTCTAAATAAATTCAGATGCAAACTTATTTACGTAGTCTTTTGGACTTATATGTCAGGCTGCCTGAGCGGGGAATCGAACCCAAGACCGTTGAAACCAAAAGCCGAGGTCCTACCTCTGAGCCATACTGACACGGCCAATTTTTGTAAATAGGTTTTTGCATCTGTATTTATTTAACTCTTGTTGAGCCTTCACCTTTCCGTTTTTAATGTTTATTTCACGTTTAAGTGTTCCATTCGTTTCACTTGGAATGTGGCGCGGAAAATAAACTTCTCTCCAGTGGCGTGACGCACATACGCACATATAAGTGTGCGCTTATATGTGTACTATACACACGTTTTAATGCTGCCTATGAACGTTTCCTTTTGGCCTTGTCAGTATGGTTCAGGCTGACCTCGTCCTTTGGATTCAAAGGTCGTGGGTTCCATTCCCCGGTCAGGCAGTCTGACATATAAGTCCAAAAGGCAACGTAAACAGGCTTGCATCTGTATTTATTTAACTCTGGTCGAACCGTCGGCTATCCGTCTTTAACACACGTCCGAGAGTTACGAAAGCAATGATATATAGTTTGTTAAGGCTACATGCATCCATGTTGGCTTTCCTGCATGACTCAGTTTTGCGACATTAGTTGAAACGTATGTAATTGTTGCCAACATATTAATTTTCTTGTTTTTCCTTTCGTGCAAGATGATTTTGGGACATCAACTCTAACCTCTGTAAATGTTTCAAACGCTAGTCACAACAGGTCGCATGACATACCGGAAGACATGACATGACATGACATGACATGTCCCCTTAAGGTCGCTTCATTCCATTGAGGACCACCGCTACCGTTACAAGGAAGCGTCGGACAAGCACCACTCATTGACTAGCGTTTGGGATATCCAGTTAGGCAAATGAGCTAGTCGCGATGCAGTCTGGGATAATTCTTAGTAGCAGTAGTCGTCATTGAAACGTCAATTTTTTGCAAAAAGGGCAAGTTTCGAAAAGGGCATGGGCACTGCACCCATTGCCCCCTCCTGTGCATGCCACTGGCGTAAACTCTTATGTAGTGACTCATTGCCACTCGCTCCAAAACTACTGAAGCGCTAATTTTGATGAAATTTTTGTGTGCTGCCCAAGTGCAACTCGGAGAGGAATTTTTTTTTTCAGATCGAAAGCGGGTGTGCTTTGGGCCGGAAATTAATGAAATTCTATCTGAAATTGTTCGCAGATTCTTGTTGGAGCTTAGAAATAGAGGTAGCCTGTCGCAACAGGAGGCGAATTCGGCGTTTGTGACTGACGAGACATTTGAATTGGTGTGTAAATGAGGCCGAGCAGGCAGGTATTAAAGTGTGCGCGGCCTATCTTGAGTTCGCTGCAGAACGAAGACAGATAATCGTTTGTACGTTTTTGGTAGCGGAGCACCTTATTGATATCCAAAATGGTTACAAAAACAATGGCGGCCGTCGATTAAAGCTGCTCCCTCCAGGAAGACCTAGCCGCTTATAAAATACTTCCAGGACTCAAGATACGCCGCGCACACAATAGTCGTGTAGATTTGGAACTTTACGGGATTTCTGGGGGAAAACTTCTTCAGCGATGTTCATAGGGTTAAAGGGTTTAACGAGAGTTAACCACTCCTGGTCATCTGCCCGAAGCCCTAAGGCCCAGCGATGTTACCTAGGCTCAAATAAACCGCAAGATTCAACAGTGGGTAACAAAGCATCTTTGAACATCTTAGTATTGCAATTATTGCACTGTCTCAGGGATAAGGGTGTTATTGGGCAAAGAAACATCGATGAACGATTTGTGTCGGCAGAAAAATTCGAGGAGATAATTAAATTTACAGAAGTGTATGGGGTGGGTGAAGCAGAGTTACGTGCTTTCGGACTTGTAGAGGATCACGAAGGGCCAAGTGCAGGTCAACGTGGAACTGCAGGTCAACGTGGAACTGTATTCCAGGTTGCCGGCTGAAGTCGTTACGGACTTGTTAGATCGTTCCGGTAATGAAGAGGGTGCCAAGAAACAAGACGAGAATCGTGCTGCCTCGTATGCCCAGGTTGTTATCCGGCCAGAAGTTGACGCTAGTGAACGGCGTGAATTAGCTACCAGGAATCTGAATTGGCTTAAGTCGTTGTGTAATGGTAGTTTGGCCAATATCAAGATGGAGCGTTCTCTCATAATAATTGCAGATAGGGATGGTGGTCCATACTTCGTCGCTGATTTTAAAGAGGCGTTGGCTGCTGTTGTAGACGTAAAGAGGCTGAATGGCTTGTCATGGCTTAGTGCCTATAACGCGTTGCAAGTTTCCTTTTTGGATCCCGAGGCAAAACGATTGGTGAAGGATTATGGCTCACTATTGGTCGGCGGTCATTTGGCAACTGTCCATGACTTGTTTGACAGGTTATTGCACATAAAAATCCACTGGTTGCCTCTAGACGTTCCAGATGAGGATGTAACGAATGCTTTTGTGAACTATGGGACTGTTACTTCTTTGTGGCATCAGATGCGCGCGGATCCAGATATTGCCCACTGCCGCAACGGGGTGAGACACATTGTGTTGCGGCTGAAAGATTCGATTTTGTTGATGCTATGACGGAAACGGTGGGGATTAGGGGTGTGCAAGCCCTTCTAACTATCGGCAACAGGCATCCCTATTGTTTAAAGTGCTCCCAGAAGGGCTACATTCGAAAATTCTGTGCTAACGTGTTTTGTCGGTTGTGCCAATTATATGTTAACAAACGAGTTCTTTGTCCCCACCTACGGTTGCTGTCGCTGGTGTTGGTGTTCCAGGGCCAGAGGAACCGGCCCCTCCTCCGCCTCACAGAGTTGTGGAGACCCATGCTACGCCTCAGTGGAGAACAGTGCGAGCAGCGAAGAGGAAAAAAGTCAGTGGCTCTTTGTCTCTGGTTGCCAAGGTAGCCCTTTGTGAAGACAACAGGATGGCATGGCTGGTGACGAGAACCCCAGTGGTGCTGTCAATGAAGTGTGTGCTCGTATGGATGCTTCGGTCAGTGATAATGATAATGATAATGTAATTGAGGGGGGTTGTGAGAGTGTGAACCAGGAGGTGCCTCCGTCAAGTTGCCAGCAGTGTCAGACAGTGCTGCTCCCTCCATTGTCATCGTCGAAGTTTCATCGGGTCCCCTCCCAACGTCCAATGCAGAAACCTTTCGGGGTGGGGGGAGTTTCAAACGACCCAGTAAAAGCTACGCAAATCTACGTCCAGTAAAAGCTGGGCAAATGAATGCGAAGAATTTATGGACTCTGCTAGCTCCTTGTTTTCGGTTACTTTTGTCAGGCGTTATGGTACTCTTGTCCAGGAATCCATTCTGGACCTCTTTCTTTGCTCTTATGAGTTAACCCCTCTCTTCTCCTTTGCAGTGTCTGATGATCTCCGCGGCAGCGACCACTTCCCGGTGGCTTTGTCTGACCGGGTGTAGGTCCCCCTCCCTCCCCCCGGTCCTCGCGGGCTGGTTATCTGCTCTGGGTCGTTTGGCCCCTGGCTTAGAAAGTGGGGTCCTAAGTCGCGCCGTCTAGTTAGGTGCGGATCTAGCGGTGGTGGGCGTATCGACCCTCTGTGGTGGACTGCAGCTTGTAGGACTGCTGTCTGCGATAGACGCAGGGCCTGGCGTCGTTTCGGCCGAGATCGTTCCAACCTTAGATGGTTCGAGTTTGTTGGAATAGCAAGTGAGACTCGTTTTATTTTGAGGAGGGAGGAGGCCAGCTTTGGCCACTGGTTGTGCGAACGTGTTTCCGACAGCATGTCTCTATCGGAGGTCTGGGCCTTGGTCTGGCCTCAAGACGCTGCGTTGGACGTCGGATGCGAGTGCCCAGTGCTTACCAAAAGTGCTTACCGAAAGTGGCCCACTGGGCACTCGCATCCGACGTCCGGGCTTCAGTCACCGAAACGTATTTGCTATCTAGTGTTGTGATTTTGCTAATTCAGAATAAGACGCGTACTGCGTTCCGAGTGAAGTGAAGCGAAACGAAGCGGGTCAATCTACATACGAATGCAGAACTGCTAAAGTCGTATGCAATCTACTTCACTTCGTATTTCTCTGCCTTGATTGCAGTGCGCTCGCAATAGGGTCATAATGGATATACGAGGGATGTAAAGTTGCTTGAGTGTAGGAAGTAAGTGTGCAAATTAGTGAGGCCAGCTACGGTTCTGATTTATAGTAAAATGATACTAGATTGTAATGAATAAGCTTATGTAGCTCTGGTGTAATCCAGTAAGTCCCAGTACAGTCTTATGGTCTAATTCTTAAGCATATTTTGCTTGATAAGTGGTTGTGTGATAGTGTTGTTGCGAGTTGCCTGATTTTGTTCTAATGGTTGTTTGTTAGTGACTGCTTACTTCTTTTGATAGGGTGTGGCATTAAATGAAGGCTTCGTGATCGGGAATGAAGATTTGAAGAAAGAAACACTAATGACAACCGCGGGAACTTGCCTAACAATAACACCTCGTAAGTTTCTTCTTACGATTATTATTAATTTTCAAAGTGAAATATTTAACTGATAGAAACTTTTTGCACAATATCATTCAGAATAGACCTCGCACTCTAACCTCGCACCCTAACATTTACCTTTGATGGATTCATTGCTATTATGATCCATTCAACCAGTGATGCCACATTGTTGCATTATTGCAAGTTTATGCTGCATATAGGTCTTATGACATGCACTATGTTATGCAGAACTCAGCTGCTCGTAAGTACTTCTCAACCACAAGGACATACGACGGTCAAATTTTGACTGGGGTAGTGTGAAGGCTGAAAATTTCAGAAGGATTCCGGTCGATTTTTTCGATAATTCTAAAGATTATTTAATAATTTATCTGTTTAATCTCCACCTCCATTTGTGATAGTTTTGTTCCTCCTCCCGTTATTTCAGATTGTGGCCTATTTTCCTACTCAAATTTTGGTTAGGGGGAGTCATGGACCTCACCCCATCCCCACGTAAACTCTGCTCATATTCAACCATTCTTACCAACTTTGTCGTGATTTTTTTTTTAAATGTAACAAAAATAAAAAAAAAAAGGAAACTTGTAATTCAACAAAAGTTTTTAGAAAAAAGAATTATTCAAATGACTGTTTTTTAAAACTGTAATTTCGGGAGGAATAACGACAAATTTGTTAGGAAATTATCGACAAGAGTAAGAGCATATTTCAGAGGTTTTAAATTTCTTGATATATATTGAAATAAGCCTCAATAGCGCTGATAAAAACAAACATCTGGTTATTAAACCTTGTTCGTATCAATAAAAAAAACACACACGATAAAAAATATAACACTAAAAATTAATATTTCGGGGCTCATTACTACAGTGCAAGTTTCGGCCCCTTTATCAAAAGAAACAGTTAAAATTAGTAAAAAAAATCACACCTTCATCGTCATGCAC
>JAHWFP010091948.1:904-23639 GCA_023313725.1 Lithobius niger | reverse complement strand
ATACGAGAATTAAGCAGACAGATACACCCAAAACTACATTTCATTTGGAAAAAAAAAATTAATAGGGCAAAACGGAAACATATTTTATAGCACACCTGAAAGTTGGATTAAAAAATATTAAAAATAAAAGTAGGCATAAACTGCCAACTCACTTTGTCGGCCTAATGCCCAAGAACATTTTTTTTTTTCGAGAGAGACATGTCTTTTTAACTTATTTTCGAGAGTTCCATTCCTACTGATTTTTCTATTTCAGTTTTGTCTGTTTTTTTTTCATCTGATTGTTGTCATTTGCTGCTCAAGTTGTGCAGAATAATGGATAAATATTCGTTCCCATCAGACTGAGAGAAACGAATAAGTGTAAATCTATATGTTAGTTTTTTTTTTCCTCACAGTCTGATACTTATTAGGACTCAGCGTGACATTTGATAGTTCCGTGATTCAAAAATAGTTTAAACAATAACTTTTTCTGTGTTCAAACTTTTTTTCAATCGAAAGTTTAAAAAAAAAGTTGTGAAAATAGCGACATTGTCCCAAAAAGCGAATCTGAATCCGGTAAAGTGGCTCCTATATTTCGTTTTTTTCCCACCAATTTCTAAGTTAAAAAAAAAGAATCTTTAAAAAAAAAAAGAAAATTGGATTTTGGATCCAGAAACACGGTCCCTATTTTCACTTTTTTTTTAAACTTTGGGCTGAGATATTTTTAAATCACTGTTCATTTTGTTTATTGATGATTGACAAATTTTTTTTCGTCGATTATCAAATTGGGGTATGGAATTTTTCAACGTAAATCCAAATTATAAATATTAGCCATATTTTTATACCCTATTAATTTAGCTACAACGTCATTTATTATTTTAATTCCTTTCTGTGTTCTCTAATAGTCCATAAAGGGCAACGTCATCCTTTGAAAAATTAAACTAATACGAAAATACTGTCAAGTTTCATTTGTATTTACCAGTCAGGTGTCTGATCCAACCTTTTAGGCTAATGTTTTCCAGCCATCGGCTCGTAAAATAGCGGTCTGAGATTAATTCATGGTAATTCACACCCTTTCAAGTTTATATTCTTGCCGTGGAATTACAGAAAGGCAAACACAATTTACCATTTTTATTTTAAACAGCCTGAATGCACGCGACAACACTCTTGGCCATGCTTTCTTCGCAGAAAGCGGCACATGCCTTAGCTGCCATCTAGCGGCCGTTTCGACGGATTGCGCAATGTTTTCTGTGCGCGGTTTTGCAGGCACTGACTCGGCCTCTCTGCGCTAGGGCATGTGGGATGGTACCTTGGTTGTCATGGTTATGGCCGCCAGATGTCGTAAGCTGACAGTGTGCCTGGGTGTATGTCATGTCTGAAGTTTAGCCTAAAGTTGGCTGACGTGTCGGGCGTAGAGTAGGACGTCAATCTTTTAATCCTAACAGTAACTACACCAATTTATTTTGGTCAGATAATGTTAGATTATGAAGATGATTACTTCATGGAAGAGGATAAAATGTAAGTTAAATCTGATGAGGATTACCGTAAAAGTAAATCGCCGAAAACTGTCAACAAACCCGATGCAGATGGTTCTAGTAAAAGTTTGTTGATAATAATATTGTTGACTTGTGACAACTCCGTAACAGGACTGTCTTCTGCGGAGATCTTAGCTTAGTAGTTGGTATATAAAAGCGAACGACCTACTTCTAGGTAATAATTGTTGCTAGAAAACGGTATTTTTTGCTTTAGGCTGTACAGACCACTAATCTTTACTACCCTTAGCCTACCTTTGATGTCATGTGGGTAGCCTAGTACTCTTTCTTGCGTGTTGAGAGCGATAGGAGGCCAAGTTGGGAGGGACGTATACGGAAGTCGCCCCTTCTTTGGAACTGTGTCCAAAAGTAGCGAGGTAGTCGAGATTTCTAAATTGTACGCACGTACGCAACTTCAGTCCTCGGAGAATAGGCCTAGCTCGGATCTATAATAGGATCTAGATTAGGGGTTTGTTATCTCTGTAATGTGTGGTTCAGTGGCAACCCGTACCACTGCGCTGTGACTGAGGTTTGCGCTAATGACATACTTGAGTTTGCAATACGGTACTTACTGAACACCACGGAAGTAAAGAGTGTTAGCTAATTTTGATAGTGGTGTAGCGTTTGTGTAGGCACTAGAGATCATATTTTCTCCATGTGCCCATTTTAACACTCCACTGAATGGTGTCACATGCAGCTGATATTTGCATTTAGTCTTTTTTTAATGGTTTTGAGTTGGGAGTAATTACTACAACCAAGCATTGCTTAAATGAAGGCATGTAGGATCAGCGGAGTGACCATCAACCCTCTTGACTGTCAGTCCAGAAGCATGTCAGCACTCGGCCGGCAGATTTCAGAAAGCACTTGCCATTTCCTAGTTTCTACTTGCACGCACGTGGCAAATACATTTTATACGATGCGTGGTTTTTCAAAGGTAGGCATTTATTGTATGCTTGGTGTATGTTCTTTAACCCTTGGTACTAGTCACTGCGGAACCATTAATGTACTGTTGCCAACCTTCATCAATGTTGGTCGCCACTCGCCAAATGGCAAGGGAAGATCAGCAGTTGGTGACTTGAATTTTAGCGCTGCTCTCCAAAATGGCTACTCATTAACAAATTGTCGTACTTGAGAACTGTATTAGCTAGAAACAACAGTTTGTGGCATTAACTTGCAGAAATACAAGGGCTATCCAACCATGCATGCAAAGCAGTTACTAACGTCTTTACTTGATTGTAGTGGCAGATTAACGCAAACAGTATTTAAACATTAAGTGGCAGCACAACTGCCAAAATTGTTTCTACATGGTAAGGAGGTAATAGACAATGGTAATAGTGAAATGGTCAGATTCTTTGCCGTAATGGTAATAGTGAATACTAATGTCTACTAGCCAAATGGTGCGTACCACAATTCACATTTGTGAACGTTATCTGTAGCCTAGCCCTTCGCACAGGCCGCAAGCCATTTTTCTTTTACTCAACAATTTCCGAGATACTGCAATTTGAGCGTCTGTTTAGATTGCTAGTCGCCATTTTGGCAAGTAGGCCTACGGTTAAAATTTAAGTTGCCAACAACTGTTTGGTTTTATAGAGTGGCGACCAATATGGGTGAGGTTGGTGTCCTAATAATATTACAGCATGTTCCAACTCTCGTTCAAGGTCGCGACTTCATGCAGCCTATTTGGAATGACTGGTTATAACTATTTTCTGGGATAACCCACATTACACATACACTGTGTAGGTTTTAACCTAATCAATACGTGCAAAAAATATCACTCATAGTACCATTGTGCTAGGCATGTGATAGCTCGGCATGGCGCAACAGCGTTGAACGAACTTTATGTGGGGAAGAGTTGGCTTCGTCAGTCAAAGTCAAGACTGGGGTAGATATCACCCCAGTAGCAGAATCTGCACGACTTGCGTCGCAGACAAAAATGCTTTCTCTGCAGACAAATCAAAGCTCTCTCAACAGTAAAGCTTATTACGATTACTAAATACTAGCTTTTAACAAACGTTCTGTTTACTTTGGACGATTGTTTGGCTGTAGTTGTCGAATTTGACTGTATAACTAGTAACTTTTTGAGTAAAATTTCTTTTGCCACGTTGTTTCTTTGATACATCTTTTAGTTCCAAGCCTGTTTCGTGGTCGATAATCGGGCCGTTTCTGTCCTACCGCTCCTGCTTCACACTCTATCGTGCGTCTGATGCATTCCCCCCCTATTTATCTATCAGATCCCTGCTGCCCGCTTTACTTCGTAGTAAACAACAACGAGGTACTTGGACAAATTTGTGTGTTTGCAGTACGGTGAGAAATATTTTTTTAAATGCTTTTTAAAAATTTAAAAACTCTGCAGAGAAGAAACGTTTAAAATCTTTTTTTATGACTCAGCAGCCAAAACGTACTACTGATATGGGAGAGTTGTGTATTAAAGGGGCCTCCTAAAGCACATAATGAACAAGAAAATATGTGCAAAAATATATATGGTGTTACATATCCTAAAAATTTTAAATTGGTAATTGATGCCATGCCAGTAACTTGAAATCAGTAAACAAAATTAATAAAAAATTTTGTGAAAGCCGTTTACCAATGAAAATGTGTATTAGTACTGTATCTACAAGCATCAAAATGAATACAATGCTTCACCAAAAGCCAAGATACCAGAATAAAAAATTGTAAAATAATGAGTACGATTAGCCTAAATAAAAATGTACTTTTATTTTTAGAATTTTTACATTTTTTTTTTAAAAGAAGGCCTAAAACGTGAAAAGTGAATCCATAAGCCATATCCCCGCCCCCCCCCCCCAAAAAAAAAACTTGGCCGATTTTCATACTGTAAAAGTTCTGTACTGTGTGGTGAGTTCTTGCAGACGACCTGTAGGCTTCAAATTACGTGTCGCAGACAATTAAAAAAAATTCTACCACCGGGGAAATCACATGTCCCGTCTTCTTACTCAAAGACGTTTCACGCAAGTGCTTCAAAAGTTTATGCCTTTTAGCATTGCATCTTGTAAAAGAAGAACGAAACCCACAGTACGGTATCTCTTCTCCACAACCTTTTGATAAAGGATGGAATATGAAGTGATAGTAGCAGCATGGACTCTCCCGTGTCTTATGGACGTGCATGCATTTTATACTAATCAAAGTTTACGTAGGGATTAACCGGTGCTGACATGGCCATATTTGGTCTTTAAACTTTATAGTCTTAATATATGGCAGTAAATCAAACAGGTATAGGTTAGTATCATGATGATACGTGAAAATGAGTAACATGTTTTTATTTTACACTTTACCACTTCTTGCAGAAAGGCTACTCTGTCCTGCTTTAAATTTTCGGAGAAAGTTCGTTCTCTTTCCTCAGAAAATTGTCTTCATCCAGGATGTGTTGAAAGTTAAAGATTACATTTTGTAGTGCTGTCAGGTTAAAGTGGCACTATCACGGATTGAAAGTAGACGAAATCTTACGTCTAGTGCAATGTAATACTATCGAGCTCTTGCTTGCACCAAGCGAAGCAATGCATAACAGCATTTCTTTTAACGAAACAACCAATTATTGAGTGAAGATTTGGTTCGCACTCGTGCACCCGGGAGCAAGCTATAAAGGTTAACAATATCAGTGCCGCTAGATGGCACCATGGCATTTTCGTTCGCATTTCAATCGGTGATAGTGCCACTTAAATGCACACGTATGGCAGGGACGATCACTGATCTGTATTTCTTCTTGAATATTCCACTTTCAGGTCGAAATACAGATCAGTGGTGGGCCCTGCCACGCAAGTGCTTTAAAACGACAATGCTACAAAATGTAATCTTTAACTTTCAACGCATCCTTGAAGACGATTTTCTGAGGAAGGAGAACGATCTTTCTCCAAAAATTTAAAACAGGACAGAGTATGGTGTGTTCTGTAAGAGGTGATAAAATAAAAACGTGTTACTCTTTTTCACGGCTGGAAGGCAGGAGAGGAGCTGCGGCGGTCAGGCGTTGCGGCTTCCTCCTGCTGGTTGCATTGGCCTGAGCAGGAGCGAGGGGGATCGGGCTGTTGGTTTCTCGGCTGAAAGTAGGAGTTAACTTTCGGACGGATTGGCGGCACTGTTGCCGTAGCTTTGTTCCAGTCGTCTGGCGAAGAGCAGGAGGTTTGATTGCCTGATCTTCTGAAAGGAGCGGTTTGATTTTAATGTCCAAGTGTGGGGCAGAGACAGGATGAGGCTTCGGAAGGAGATGTCCGACTCGTGGGTGGGTTGGTTGTGGAGACGGTGTCGTGTGGCGACGTATAAGTTGTTGGCGGACGAAAGGGCAAATTCCCGAAGGAGGAGAGTGTTGTTGAATAAGGGCTCTGGATGCCTAATTCAGAGAGATTGGTTGCGAAGCTTGCTTTCAGAAAGAGTTGCGAAATAAGGGATGTAAGGTTCCTGCATATCTTCTGGGCTTACGTCTGCAAAATAAAATTTCCATTAGGCATTGACTGTCGTGTTGAGGACGTCGACTTGTGAGGCGGCTCAGAGGTTCAGCCGAAGGCATTTGATGTAAACGTAAAGAGCGAAAACGGAATGGCAGCTTTCATCGAAATGGAAAGAGTGGTGCCGAAATCCATCTTGATCTCACTGCTGAACAATTCGCATTCGGGGTAAGTGTCGAAGTTGTGTGGATTGGTTGCGCCATCTCCAAGCAAACGAATGAAGCTGTTCTCACGGCCGGGGCGTGGGTGTTGGTGGCTCCTTGTCGAGGATGAGGGGGTCTCCTTTGCCAAGGAGGGAGCTTTCATTCCTGAGAAGACATGTAAGTGAGGTTGTAGGTTGGCCGGGAAAAATGTGTGGTTAGGAGATCTTGACCCGGAAGGCGAAGCCAAATCCGGTTTTGAGGCCTCGATTAATGACTGGAGCATCAGCAGACTGTGAGGTTTGTTTAAGAAGCAAACTGGAACCGTCTCTGCGACGGTTTTTTAATAGGGCTGCGAGCGGTATAGACGGATCGACGGCCGAGTCGTCCGGGAAATGGATCCTTTTGCCGGCCGCAAGTGGGGCGGATGAAAGGAGCGCTTGCGGTGCCAAAGGGTTTGGTAGTGAAAGTCCTTCATGTCACGGAGGAGAGGCGGCCGTACGTTTTTTGAAGGCACTAGGAGGAGAAGAAGCACTGCGTTTGCGTCCTTCGTGGCAGGAAGACAAGGCAATCCCGTTTTGAGCGCGAGCGTGACGGGCGCGATGGTGAATGCGTCAGGATTTTATGCATCTTTCGGACGGTGTCCTGGATGATGTGTTGAGCTTCACTGTAGGAGACGGGCGTAGGCGGCCCAAGGGTGTAGGGAGCCACGGCTTTCCCGTATGACGAGCAGTGATGGGGCGGGTTACTGAAGTCGTAGTCGGCCAAAGGATGGTGGACCAAAGTAGCCGAAAACAGGAGCGATCCGACCGAAAGGCGGTGTGTTCAGTCCTGTTGATTAACTCGATGGGAGCCATGGTTCCAATCGAAAGGCAGGGGTGTAACACCAGCCTGGACTAACGGAAGGTGGAGCGGTCCCGGGAGGGGCTCACAATGTTTTTGGACGAAGGAGAAGAACTGGCAGGGCAGCATAACACCAAGAGATGGCAGGCTCACGTAGTCGTCATTCGTATAGGGAGTACCGTGCATGCGTATGCGTGGTTGGATTACTGAGACGGCCATCCAGCAGCTACTTTGAGGCTGTTGTGTTAAGTTGATAGGTGTTGGATTTTTTGCAGTGAAAAAGACGATTTGTTTTGGATGAGACGAACATCAGTGTTGACAGCCATTGTTGTCTTGCTTTACACGAAGCTTGAATCCAGTCACGGTCGTTTCCGACTTGGTTCTTCCCCCAAAATGTGGAGACTTCACTCAGAACGTGGATTTTTTTTCTTATGTATTTTAGCCACGCTGAGACGTGCAGCAGCTTGGCCGGCAGATGGTAACTTGAATTTCGCTTGAGACGTGGGATCAACTATGGACGAGACATAAGTAGGAAATGCAGATGGCTTCCAACTCGACTCTTCACTCAAAGCATGGGTTAAAAGCCACGATTGAGACGAGCAGCAGTGTGGGCAGCAACTGATGTCTTGAATTTCGCTCGAGACGTGGGGTCAGCCACGGTCGAAACACGCAGGAAGAGGTGCAACGGCTTCCGTCTTGGTTCGCTTAGAATGTGGGCTTTAGCCACGAGTGAGACGAGCAGCAGTAGACAGCAACAGGTGACTTGATTTTCATTCGAGACGTGGGGTCAGACACGGTCGAGACAAGCAGTAATAGGTGCAAACGGCTTCCGTCTTGGTTTGCTCAAAACGTGGGTTCTAGCCACGAGTGAGACGAGCAGCAGTAGACAGCAACAGGTGACTTGATTTTCACTCGAGACGTGGGGTCAGCCATGGTTGAGACAAGCTGCAAGAGGTGTAGATGGCTTCCGTCTTGATTTTCCATTCAAAACGTGGGATTTAGCCACGAGTGAGACGAGCAGCAGTGGACAGCAACTGTTGATTTGATATTCACTCGATGCGTGAGGTGAGCCACGGTCGAGACAAGCGGCAGGAGTGTAGACTGCTTTCAACTTGGATCTTCACTCAAAACGTGGGATTTAGCCACGAATGAGTCGAGCGAGGGAGCGGACAGAAAACGGTTGCCAGAAGACAAGCTGTGGAGAACAGGAACAGTCTTGGCTCTTCACTCGAACGAGGCTTTGAGTCTTGACCCAGTCGTTTGAAAACTTGAACGAGGTGACATCATGTAACAAAGCTCGGTAGCAAATTCAATCGTTGTTGGAAACAATCGAAACCGAAACGGGAGTCAAGACGGGTTGCCTGCAACACATTACATCCGGGAATCTGGTGCGGTAAGCGGCCTAAAGGACTAGAGTTCCGTTGAAGCGTGTCGGCGGAAGGGCGGAGGCCGGTAGGGGGAGTGTTTTCCGTACGAAAGCCAGAGCCGAAGGGATGTCGTAGGTGTGGGTGCAGCCAGCCGGAAAGGTGATGAGCGACAGAAGAGGTTGGTGTTGACAGCTTGCGTACAAAGTTTGAGATGTCGGTGAGGTAAGCCGTTAGGCAACCCGGGCGTGTTTTCCGTCCGAAAGCCGAAAGCCGAAGGGATGCTGTAGGTGTGAGTGCAGCTAGCCGGAAAGGTGATGAGGGTCGGAGAAGGGTGACGTTGACAACTTGCTTACGGACTTCGGCAGTTGCCGGTGCGACAACTCGGGCGAAGGGAGTCTTGAATCGGACGAAGGTCGGGGAACAGAGCGATGTGGGGTAGTTAGACGACACGTACGCTGGAGGAAAATGAATGTCGATAGCGTGCACGCTGTCGCGTTTATAAGGGAGGACTGCCACGCACATGCGCGGTAGGGGCATGCAAGCAGGCGCCAGCACACCGGAAGAACCTCCAGGGGAACATCACATTCGAGGAATGTAAAGCTAAAATTAACAGGTTTTGTACAACACTTTCATTGTTGGACCATTGTTGCAGCAGTATATTTATATCATGAAGACACACTGCTGCAACAATGAAACCATTGTTTTACCACTAGTAAGAACCATGACTAGGCGTGGGTTTCTTACTTAAGTAAGAAAACGAAGGTCTTTGGTTCCTACTTAAGTAGTGAAAATACAATCACTATCCATGTTTACGTATCCAAATAATTTCTAAAGTATTGTTAAACTATTTCACACTTTAAATTAATAAGTATTATTTTTTTAAAGAAGAAAAAAGAATTCTAGGCATAGAAAATGCAGACGTGCGGTTCTTCCTTACATAAGTAAGAAAACGAAGGCCTTCGGTTCTTATGTAAGTAAATCTACTACCGCTAGCAATGTTTACATTAGGGGTCGGACGAATAGGAAAAGCATATTCGAATATTCGCAAAAAGAATATTCGAATATTCGTTCAAATTTTTGTCGTCATAATTAGGGCGAACCTCCCCCCCCCCCAAAAAAAATGAAATGTAACCACAAGTTTAATTTAACCTTCTAGGCAAGGCAACTTGGAATACACACCAGAAAAAATGCTAAATTGCCAACTGCAGTACTATACGAAATGAACGTAATCCACCAAGGTTTCTTTCCTTTCACGTACGATATTGAAGGTGATGTCATTTATCAACTGGCAACCGTTGCCTTGGTTGACGTCCGCATTCTTTAGTTCTTGATTGTTTTAGAAAGAATGGCTGCGCGCATCTGTAATATCTCTTCCGCTCTCTCCCCCCCCCCCCCCTTCCCCCGTTACAAGCGAGCAATCCAAAATGCATGGATCATTCCCACTACAAATTGGTTGGGAGGAAAGGGGGGCAGAAAAAACTTAGTGCGTACAACTGGGACTTGAGAAGCCCACAGGAGAGCTTAAAAACTAACTCTAAAAATTAAAATGTAAAATGACATTGAAATTTTTTTTTGTGAATATTCGAATAGAAAATATCCTATTCGAATATGCTCTTAACGAACGAATATTCGAATACATATCAATGTTTTCAAAATAATACATTTATTGCAGCTGAAGAAAGACCCGAAGGAAAGAGTTAAAATGTATTAAAATAAATGCATTTATGGCAGTTATTGAGTTTTAAAAACGGAGTGGAGCAAAGAACATTCCCGCCAACAATGGCTTAATTTGTTATGCTATCACAATAATGGCTCGGTTACTAACAATGCAAATCGTTGTTGTACAAATATGTTCGACGATGGTTCGGCAACAATGCGCTAACACTGTCGCCTCATTTTCGCGTTTCATCACGAGTTTGATATAGGCCTACTACTGTTATCTCCAATTACCAATGTTCGTTAAAGGTATAGTATCTAAAATTCGTTAGATATTGGATCGGAGTTGACAAAATTAGTAAAAATGGCTGGGAGCAAAATGTCTAGGTAAAATGTTGGATCACCTAGTAGTGGTAGATCAGTCAATTGCTATTAGAAGAGGTCTTCGCTCCAAGGTGCTGAAGATTCCGTATGAAACTTTCCAGAAGAAACAGTATACTGGCAGAAGTATACTATGAAGGTATTAAAAATAGTTAGAGCTGGGTTAACGAGATTCCCACTGTGTAAACGAGCGCCTCCGAAAAACGCCTGTTTTCCGGGAAATTTGAAATTTTTTTCTTGAGGCATCCAAATGCCTCGCCGAGGCATATCCAGCCGTTTTTGCAATAATGGTCCGATTCTTACAAACTCTTCGACATTTAATAGCCTGTCCAAATACAAGACTCTTGGGGAAGCCCAGATCCGGACTTTCCATCTGAAAAACTCTCAAATCTACATTTGAAGATCACCTCAAAACCAGCAGCGCTACTTCATCATGGCCGCCATTGTTATAAAATGTATTTGTATATTTTGATTTTATCACTCTTCTTTTCGGGCATAAAGCCCCAAACTCTAGCTTAGTTGTATTTTAGGAGAAAGGCACTGAACCTTGTGTCCATGTACTGACAACCATTTTTGAAGTGTGATATTTTTTATTGTGTTTGAACGATCGCAACTACTATGAAAATTTTCCACTTAGATCAAAACGTTGCCCTTTAACTTTAGGGTTAAAAACCTCCAATTTAACTTCATGCGTTTTAGCATACAACTGGGCTAGACTATTTATTCATTTATTTAGCCTTTTTAATTCGACGTGTCACACGTCGAATTAATGCGGTTGTGGCCAAAAAACGGGGGTAGCCGATTTACGTCAGCGATATCTCCTCAAAAACCAGACACATTTGTTCAATTCTGATCCAACGAAATTCAAGTATGTGGGTGGGACAGTTGCAGTGTAAAATATTAAAACACTAGGGATTTCACAGATTTTGTAATTAGAAAAAACAAAGTGGTACCCTCCAACGAGGTCTGTCAACGCGAAACCGTCGTCCATAGTATGTATACAGTGTTGTGACGCCAGCGTTACGCGTGTTATTTTCGAAAATTTATGCCTAAAATTGCAGTGGCAATGTTGAAAAATGACGGCGAAATACGAGTCGAGGGTCGGTTAGAGGCTAGACTTTCCGGAAAAAACTTCGGAATCGTTTGGGTTTGGAGGCGAAACTGCGTTGTACGTATGGTAGGCGGCCGGGAGAAATAAACAGCGCCAACTGTTATGAACTACAGGGGAATAATCTCCATAAACTTCGTTTTGTGGGAGTACAGTATTGAAGCATGGAAGAAGTACATCTAGCAAAGGTATGTCGTATGGATGAACAATTTTTGGTGTTAAAAAAAAACACGATTTGTAAGGCGCAACTCTAGAATGAATAAGTCTGTGCTCAGTAGTAGCAGCGTTAGTTTAGAAATGTCGCTGAATTGCGTGTAAGACTGGCGTGCGTGGAGGAGGAGGAGGAGGGGGGGGGGGAAGATTTTGTCTTTTTTTTTTAAACTTGATTGTTCAAATATAAAACTGGATTTGCAGTAAACCCAGCATATAACAAAACCTAAGCAGCAAAGCTTAAACAAAACCTAGCTACATGAAATTGTGGTATGACATTTTTGTGTGTTATTTTATCGTCGGATTTAAAAAGTGTTAAAGGCTCATGAAAAAGAACGAAAAGGACGGGAAGCTGTAAAGCAACGAAATTTTCAGGGTTTTTTTTTAACAAAAATAATAGCGTCAGATGAGAAATCCTTATCTGGCCGTTTCTAACATGATCGCGTGATCGCTCATTTGCCGTATCGCAATAGCAAAAGTTAGGAGACGGTTTTTTTTTTTATATGTGATGTGCAATATGTATACGTTTCAGTGCACCACACATTCCGAATGTATAGTAGTGTCCTGAGTTTATGCTGCCTTTCCGACTGCATACGTCAATTGCATATTAATTTTCTATCCTCTTTCGGCATTTCTATACCAAGCAACACTTCGAATTACTGATGCAGTGTAGTGCATCTTGTTATCATAATCTTTTGCCCCCAGAAACGCTGCCGTTAGTCCAAGTAATTAGACATCGGCATTCTACCGGACACAAATTTTAATGTATATATGTTTATTTTAGTTCTCCTCTCAGCCCGACTGGACCCAACCAAATGCTACTGCTAGCTTGAACTACTATTAAAACTAAAAGAATTCTTAAAAAGATCTGTTTCCAAGGAATTCCGTAAGTCAAACTGTTCAAAAACTTCAAATCCCCCTTTTTTTTGCCCCCCTCCCCAGCCCCAAAACTAGTTGTGGTGTTTAACACTGCAGTTTACCGTTAAAGCTTGTTTAATTTAATAGTAATGTTCTACGCATTACCCAAAGCCAAGTAATAAGCTTTAACAAGAGCCAAATCTCGTTGCAATCATGTAAATATGGAATCCATTTTCAATAATTCAAAATCAATTGAGTAAAACTCAAAACAGGCCTATCTTTTCCGTCTTACATGTCCCTACTCCTTCAAACGGCTCTGCACCCAGTTCCTTTGTTCATCCGACTTCTCCTCCCACTTTCCATTGTTCTCGAGGCCCTCGGCAATCAGACCCCCGCAGCTATGCTCGGCGTCCGCGCCTACTTCCGGTAACGTGTATAAAACCCCAGCCCCAGAATGCATAGTTAGCACAGCTCACAGATCTCAAGCTAGAGACCGGTCACGCCAGTCGGGAGTGGAGACGCCATGTCCGGAGAATGCCATGCCGGGCACGATGGTAGTGGTTCGTATGTTATAGTTTAGCTTTTGAAAGTTCAGTTCAGGCCCTTCACATAAACATCCTAGAACTAAGAGCCGTGAGGTTGGCGGTGAGTGCGTGGAGAGAGTCGCTGCAGGGAAGAAATGTGGGAGTTATGTCGGACAACACCACAACGGTGGCCTACATCAAGCACGGCGGAGGAACACACTCCAAGGACCTGATGGAGGAGACGTCCAGACTGATGGAAATCTGTGCCCAGAACTACATCAACCTGATCCCGAGACATATTCCGGGGCGGCAGAACGTCTGGGCGGACGAACTGTCAAGGGGGAACAAGATCCCGACGACAGAATGGCAATTGGATCCGGCCATCTGTGCTGCGCTTTTCGACAGGTGGGGGAAACCATGGGTGGACTTATTTGCAACAAAAGCCAAGAAGCAACTACAGAACTACATTTCCCCATTCCCGGATCCACAAGCCTGGGCGACGGATGCACTGGCCGTATCTTGGGAAGGAATGAGTGCATACGCCTTCCCCCCCTTCTGTCTACTACAACAAGTAATGAACAAAATGAGGGAGGTTTCAGGTCATTCATACTAGTAGCTCCATACTGGCCGGCAGCCACATGGTTTCCGGACCTGATGGAGCTGAAGAGAGACGGTCCAATTACTCTGCCGTTGACAGAAAAATTTCTTTCACAACACAGAGGAACGACACTCCACCCATCATATCCGAAATTCTACATCTTCAAGGGTGGTTACTCTGAAGAAGAATCTGACGGCAGATGGTTTCACTAAGGAAGTGGCAGATAGGCTCCTTCAATCCGTACGAAAATCGACGTCGAATATGTACGAGGGCCAGTGGCGGAGATGGTTTGCCTGGGCAAAGGAACATGGATGTGACCCGTGCAACCCATCCGTTTTCAAAATCACACAATTTCTCGAAGACCTCTTCAAGAAAGGCCTATCCCTGACCTCGATCAAAGGGTACAGGTCGGCCATAAACTCAGTTCTCACTTGCCTGGGGAGGTCGGACGTGGTTTCACATCCAATCCTGTCTAAAATGATTTCGGCCTTTGAAAATGCCCGACCAAGGACTAAGAAAAGATTTACGAGCTGGAGCTTGCCACTGGTGCTTACAAGTTTGGCACAACCACCGTACGAACCTCTCGCGTCAGCATCCCTAACGATTCTGACCCAGAAGACAGTTTTCCTCGTCGCTCTAGCATCGGCGGCGAGACAGCGAGGTGGCAGCCTTTTCAAGGGAAGAAGGGAACATCACGTTTGGCAAAGGACTGGTCCTCTGTTTCACTTTCTTTTACGTCGGAGTTCAGAGCAAAAAATCAGAGACCCGATAAAGCTCAAATACCGGTGGTGATTCACGCAATAGGACGCGGGAAACCAGGTCGGAGCGAGGAGAAGATGCAATGTCCAATCAGGGCAATAAAATATTACCTGGATAGAACAGACGCACTACTACCACCTAGAACACAAAGAAAAGGCAAACAACCTCTCTTCCTAGACGTAGACAAAGGAACGGGTGAAATACTGGACAAGTCAGTCACACCTTTCAAACTAGGCGGCTGGATCTGCCAAGTCATAAAAAGAGCGTATGAATTAAGTCCAGAGCACGCAGATGTGCTAAAGGAGGTGAGGGCACACGAACTGAGAGCGCTATCAGCCTCGTGGGCCTTCGGCAGAGGATGAGGTGGTGGCAGCATGCCGATGGAAAAGCAAAAATACCTTCATCAGGCACTATCTTCGAGAAACAAGCGGAGAAAGTGGCGCAGAAGTAGTAGCACAACACGTCGTCACTGGAGCTAAGAAGAGCCAGTAGGCGTCGAGACGTGCACAGTGGAAACCGGGGAAGGAGCAGCTCCGGAGGCAAGACACCTCAGGAGACAGAAACGGTGGACTGGATCTCAGGAGAACCAGGCACCAGCAGGCAAGACAAGAGATAAGAGGAAAGAAAATCAACTCAACGTTAAGGTGAGTGTGGGCTTGTGGTGATTAAGTCGTATGGTAAGGGCTTTCTCTGTGTTTTCCCCACCTCCGGTACGACAAACTCAGCGTGAGTACTGAAGGTAAGTATTTTGCAGATAGTAAGAAACGAGAATTTTAACCTGTTAAAATTGGTTTTTACTATCATAAAAATACTTACCTTCAGTACTACCCGCCCGCCTCCCCGCTGAAGAACGAGAAAGGTTCGAAAGCGAATGGGGTTTTCCCCACGGGAGGCAGGCAGCTGCAGCAGGTATACTGCGTAGCGCGCCTGGCGGGGAAAACGGGCAACAGGCGGAAAATTCAAAAATTTAAGAAAATTATTTGTTTGAGCATGGGAAAAGCCAAATTAAGCGAATTTAGCGTGAGTACTGAAGGTAAGTATTTTTATGATAGTAAAAACCAATTTTAACAGGTTAAAATTCTCGTTTTTTTCTTAAGATTGAGTCTTAAAATCTAAACTTTCACCATGGAAGAATTAGACGAAGTTATTGATCACATCATTACAAAGACCTCAAAAAGGCTTGCTTGAATTTAGGTTTAACAGTTTGTGAAACCCGACACGAATCCGTAGAGGTTATAAAGGTAGCCTACAACGATCAAAAAATTACTTTGAACGATCTCACTGATGAATTGCTTAGTGCTATAGAAAAAAGAGATTCTGCCGCTCTGGCTAAGAAAGAAATCGCTCTCAAAGAGAAGCTGAGCAATTAAAACTTGAAGCTTTAAAGCTAGACCATGCAGCCAAGGAGGCCGACAAGTGTCGCGCCCATGAGTTAATGTTAAAAGACACGGAAGCCCAGACTAGCGACGCCGCTAGGGCACAAGAAATTCGTAGACTTGACCGTGAGTTGGAGCTAGCCAACAAACAAATCGAGCTAGCTAGGTTAAGAGCCGCTAACGGCAATAGTGATCCAAATCCAGTTCAGGTTTTGCCTAGTGTGAATTCCGGTCCTAGACCCGGAAAAATTTCCGATGCTATACGTTGTTAAATAACTGGGGTCCGAATCGGAAATTAACTCTTACTTTAAAATGTTTGAACGTACATTAGAAACTCAAAGAATTCCTAAGTCGGAATGGGTGGTAGGACTCCAACCCCTGTTCGGTGAAATTTTGGTAAAGGTATGCGACCAAATGGACGCAGTAGCAATTCACGATTATGACCAAGTTAAAATTAAATTACTTGAAAGGTTTGTGCAGACAAAAGAGTCAGTCCAATCGTCATTTCGTAGTTTAGAGAAACAACTAGACCAACCATTTCACGAGCACGCTTTTGAGCTAGAGACGTTATTTTCACGTTGGGTGTCATTAGCTGGCGTTAATGGCCAATATGACAAATTGTCCAATTTGATGTTACTCGAACAATTCTACAAGTCTTGTCCTGCTGGCCTCCGGAAATGGTTACCGGACCAAATTAAAACTGGGACGTTAGCCGAGGCAGCTAAGTTGTGCGACGAGTATACTACTCGCAACCAGCAGATCTCTGCAGATCTTGGTAACAAAAGTGGCAAAGTGCAAGCTAGTACTCATTCAGGTAGTCAAGGTTCTAAAGCTTCTTCCAACCCAAGAAATGGTAAACAAAACCATAACTCCTTAGCTAACCCGGTTGGGACTAAGAATAATAACAGTGACAGCGTAACTAGCACAGATGCTAACGCTGATAGTAGCAACAATGTAAATACTAACAATAGCAGCAGACCTAATGTCAGAACGTGTTTTGAATGCGGTTCTGGCTCGCACCTCCGCAATCGTTGCCCCGAACTTAACAAAGCTTCGGCATCCGCAAATGCATGCTTTATCGTCGGTAAAGGTGCCACAGAAATTTTAAAGCCCAGTACTTTAAACTGTACTATTGATGAGCGTAGAACTAAACTCTTGTGCGATACCGCTAGCACAATCAATCTCGTCAGTGCTAAACTCGCCAAAAGCAGGTAAAGCAGGTAATTAGATGCAAGACTGTCTTACATGATCAAGAGGTTAAATTACAGCATGTAAATTTCAGCCTAAAACTAACCAGTGGTGAAGTGCTAAAAACCAGAGCTTGTGTTTCTTTAGCAACTAGTTCCCCTTTTGATGTAATTTTGGGCGTAGATGGGATAACACAATTAAATAATTTATGCAGACCTAGCTTTAAAACTAAGCCAGGAAAATGTCCCCCTACAGAAATTGTGGCCAGTTTATCGTGCAAAAACCCCGCTGTAATTTCCAGCAAACGTTGTCATTTGAAACCTAAGTTGTCTACCGCTAGCTCATGCGTGAGGGAGACGGTTAATCGGGACTCAATCAGCAGTCCAGTGATAAGTGCGCCACGTGCCAATCCACACGGGAATCAGATAAGATCCCTCGAGCCAGGCATGAATGAACGTAAAAGTACTTGCTACGCCAGTAGTTAAACCAGTAGCTCGCAACTTCTCCGAGTGGCTGGATTTGAGAAATAAACCTATCAAAGGTAAAATAAAACGAAGTTTTTCAACCAGTGATGTTAAGCAGTGTTTAAATGTGTCCGTTAAACCGGAAGTGAACGAATACAGTTTCCCCAGTTGGATTACGGCACGCAGCCAGTCTATCCCTAACCGAAGAAACTTGCAAACCTGTCCCACTAGACGTCGGCAGTAAACTTGCTTCTCATAAGTGTTTTAATTTCTACCCAAAATTCAGTAGAATCAGTATGCAAGTGGTGTAAACACTTAAACCCAAGTTTTTTTTCTGATCCTTTTTAAATTAGGACCCGATGTTTTACTGTTGAAATCTATTGTAGTGGGGGTAAAAATGTTAAAGTTAAAATTCGATCGTTGTGGAAATTTTTCATATGGATTGCGGCCGACAAACACAATAAAAAATATCACACTGCAAATTGGTAGTCTGTATAAATTCTGTTACAATACACTAAGCTAATATGTTCGGGCTTTTTGCCCTGAAAGAAAAGGATAAAATGAAGATACAAAAAATGCAGAGTTTTTATAATGGCGGTCATGACGAAAGTGCGATGTAGTCGGTTTTGGTCAATCTTCAAATGTAGTTTTAATGGTCTTCAAGGAAGAAAGTCCGGATTTGGGCTTCCCCAAGAGTCTTGTATTTTGACAGGCTATTAAACGTTGAAGAGTTTGTGGAAATCGGACCATTATTGCGAAAACAGCCAAATATGCCTCGGCGAGGCATTTGGGTGCCTCGAGAAAAAAAATTTCATTTTTGGAAAAACAGGCGTTTTTCGGTGGCGCTCGTTTACATTTGGAACGTGAATAAGGCCTTTAATTACTACGGATTTTCTTATTTGACCACGATGTTAAGCATCGCGACTATTGAAGGATTGATCTCAATAAATTCGATTATTAACATTGGGAAGCCAGGTTTACTATGGGAAATTGAAAGCCAAGTCGGTTTTGCTAGGAACAACTACGGAAAATTAGAAAAGACGTGTACGTAAGATAAAATGTTGCCTGAGCTCCGGTACTTGGGATGGCAAAAGATTATGTTAAAAGATTATTATAAAATAAAAGTTATGGTTACCAGCAAATGCTAAAACGCATTTTAAATAGTTGGGTTAACATTTATAGACGTAAAATTAGGCTTCTTACTATCTGCGAATACTTACCTTCAGTAATCCGTGCTAAAATCGCTTAATTTTAGATTTCCATGCTCAAGATAAAAAATTTCACCCATTTTTTGGCTTTCCTAAACATTTTCTAGTTACATCTAGTTCCCGCTAGGTGCACCACTGTGTCTCCCTTGTTCACAGTGTGCCGCCATCTTTCCCTCACATCGCTTGAGCACTGATGCAGGAAGCATCGTGCTACTGTATTTCCGAGTATGAAAACGATTGACAAGATAATTAAAGCTATCGAAGAAGGCAATTTTACTGAGTGTTCATGCAAAAAGAACGTTCACGACCATCACCCAGCATGCAGGCGTTGCAGACAGTGTGATTTCAGTAAGCAAAAATGCGTTTTGTGTGAACTGCACGACCCTGCCAGTATTCAAAAAATACGTAAAACATGGCGGCAAACTGATCAACGAGCAATACAACGTGCAAAGAGGGAGCGTTTGGCCAAGATGAAACGAGAAAAGAAACTCGCGACTATTAACGAAGATTTATCGGTTAGTGCCGACGTGGTTTCTAAGTCGGATGGCGTTTTTGACGAAGCATCTAATTCAGGGTCTTCGTTCGACGGGTTCCCGCCCCAAGACGCGTTGCCGCCATCTTCTTCAAAAACGGAGATTCTCGTGCACGCAGCCAGCAAAACCGCAGCGTCGACAATGAACGTTAGAATGGATAAAATGCGGCAAGAAGTAAAAGATTCCCTGGAGGGGTCACTTGAGAAGAAACTGGACAGGAAATTGGAGACGAAATTCGAATCGGCGGACAAATCATTCGACGATAAACTGTCTAAGTTTGCCGACATTATGATGGAAAAAATGGCGGCGTCTAACAAAGAGCTGTTGGCTAACATGGTGCAACAGGCGCCATCTTTGTCGAAGGGAATGACTTGCAAGGAGAGCGCTATAACGGGAAAAACGCACGCTTCCAAGAGCGACGATCAACACCGTCGGAAAGAAAACACTAATAAAATATGCACAAATTCCGGCAATTCGGAGGTTAGTAAGGAAATTCCAAGCAAAACGGCGTCTACACCCACTGATAAACCGAAATCGTCAATAAAAGATAAAGGGCACGGTAAGAGTAGTAAGAGTGCTAAAATTAGTAAAGAGTCGATCAACTACCACGGTTCTCCGCCCCGTAATACGCAATCGGTGAAAGATGTGCGTTCTCACACCCATCGTCGAATGGGGAATGAGTTGGGCTCGTTTTCCGGATCGTCACTTGTGAAGGACGGAAACGAGACGGGAGATAGGGCTAACGTGGAACAGTCGTTGACTGAAAATAGTGTGATCGACTTGAGCTTGAACGGCCCTACCCGTACAACTCAAAAAGTTGCGTTAACCGACACAGTTAGCGACAAGACGGGGGAGAAACAATAAGAGAAGTTGGATTCTCTACTTTCCTTGGTTAAACAATTCATTTCGGACAATCCTAATAAAAACGACGATTGTCAGCAGAATTACGAGGGATACGATATGGAAAACGGGGAAAGCAACTACGAGGACGGTTACCATGACAATTACTACCACGCCGACCACGCAAAGACTTCCGACAGCCGACAATCGACGGAGGGCGGCAGCCGACACGCGACAGACGCCGACAGCCGACATGCAACGGAAGAAGGCCGACTGACGACATGGCGGCACAGTGGCACGCGACTGGCGACACGGCGACAAGATGGCGGCCATTACAACGTACACGATAACGAGTCCGACGCGCGTCAGCAACTGAGTTACGGGGGGATTAATGAAGGTCAACCGCCTCCCCCCCCCCCTCCCCCCCAACCAATGTGCACGTTCTTAAAAGAAAAAGAGTGGCCTTCGATGAAGAAGAGGATGAATTTGAACCAGACAATCAACATTTTTCTAATTCGAAAAACCCTGACGACATTTTCAATGAGGGACCAGGTTTTGTGCCTTGGGGGGATTTTGTGGAATACACTGTGAGACACCTGTCGGATACTCGTTTCTGCAAACGTTTCATGCCCCCTACTCCTGACCCTGAGGACCCACCTGTAGAGACCTGCATGAATTCAGACTACCAAAAGCAGGTCCCACACAACCTGCCTCAATCACAGGTACTGTTTAGGCAACTTTTGAACATTGAAAGTGCTACCAGGAATTTCGAAGAGAATATTTCAGCTTCTTTACCGATACCTCCACATGACCCCAAGAAGTCAAAATTTTTTTACAAGTCGACTGGCAACGACGCACCGGGGAAAAAGAGGTACAAAACCTTTTCTGAGGCCGAGTATGTGCACGATAAGCAATTCATGGAATTAGGCTCAGTTTTGAGAATGCCGGCGTTTATCCGAACACCACTGTTCGCCGTGGAAGAAGATGAAACCATACTTCGGAACACGCTTCGAGCTAACTCTCACGCTGATTTGGCTTACTCGGCGGCCGGTGAAGCAGTTAAGAAGCTCGCTAGTAATAACCCAGCGGTGCTTGACGACCCAACTTTCAACGAATGTATGCAACTTATGAAAAGAGCCTCGTCCTTCCAGAAGGATGGGTTCAACTGGGGTTCGAGACTCCTCATGAATTCGGTGTTTCGTCGAAGAGACGCAGCCCTGGAATCTGCGCAAGGGGTCCCCGTGGACACCATTGGACAGCTACGGCTCCTCCCTATCCACAAATCAGCAGAACTATTTGATGGAAAACTGCTGCAGCTCGCTCCAGAACTCAAGGACAAGACACGTGCCATTGCCAACACAACTTCGGGACAGAAGAAAAAATTCAAAAACGCCCCCGCCACACCTAAACGGCTCGGTTTTCCAGGGAATTTCTCACAAAACAATCCCGATTTCAACGGAAACAAGAAGCCGGCACAGTTTGAGAAGCGTCAACCGTCTCCCTTTCAGGAACCTGCCCCTCCTCAGCCAAGAGGAAGGGGCAGCGGGGGTAGCCGAAGAGGTAGGGGATATCCGCGAGGACGCGGGAGAAGACCCTACTCAAGATACTGACGTCACAGTACAGGTACCTTCCCCCATTCACCGGCAGGTGGGGGGAAGGCTACGATATCACGTGTCAGAGTGGAAAATGTTGACGGCAGACACATTCGTGATATCAGCGTTGGAAGAGGGCTACTTGCCACCATTCGTCTCCACCCCTGCCCTTACTGTGAAGCCGCCGGAGTGGATCACGTCTCGACCGATAGACGAGCTAGTAGACGCAGAATTGAAAAAACTTCTAGAGAAGAGGGCAATAGAGGTTTCAACAACCGACACGAAAGGCTTCTGGAGCCCGGCCAGGGTGATTCCGAAGAAGGGGGGGGGCACAAGGCTCATCTTCAACTTAAGAAGACTCAACTCGTTTTTGGAGAAGGAGCACTTCAAGATGGAAACGATAGATTCCATCAGAAAGGCGTTGAGGAAAGGGGAGTTCACGGTGACCATCGATTTAGAAGACGCATATCTGCATGTCCCCCTACATCCATCGGTGCATCACCTTTTCAGAGTGTACTCGAAAGGAATTACTTACCACTTTGTGACCCTCCCCTTCGGACTATCGACGGCCCCATTTGTTTTCACAAAGATCCTTCACCCTGTCCTATGCCGTCTGCACGAATTACACATTCGATCGCATGCCTATCTGGACGACTGGATGCTTCGCAACGAGTCCGAGACGGCATTGGTAGTCAATCTCCAACAATGCGTTACAATATTCCACAAGTTGGGATTAGGCGTCAACATCAAGAAGTCTCGGTTTACCCCACAGAGAGTATTCACTTTCCTAGGAGCACAGTTCGATTTAGGGAACATGCTGGTACGCCCTTCCCCGGAAAGGACAGTGAAAACCATCGCAGAAATGGGAAAACTTCTGGACAGGACACACATCTCCGCAATCGACCTTGCTTCAGTTCTGGGTTCAATGGACTCATTAACAACACTGGTTCGGTGGGGTCAGTGGCAAGCCAAGCCATTACACTGGTTCAGAAAGCTGAATTGGTCACCGAGAGTGACTTGGTCGGACAGGATACCCCTGGACAATATCCCACGGTGGAACGTAGAATGGTGGATGCAGGAAAAGACACTGACGAAAGGAGTCCCTATCCACGAGCCGACCCCAGACTT
>JAHWFP010091946.1:6910-42345 GCA_023313725.1 Lithobius niger | reverse complement strand
CCCTTTTCATTAGCTCTGATTTCTGTCCTCTCATGGTTCTGAGGGGTGCTAACCAGATAAGTTGGACTTAACAAATTTTGGGCCGTCAGTTTTTTGTGGACCACCCTGTATTTTAAGCATTTGCTCAAAATGCAAAATGTTTTAAAATGCCTAAAAACTGCGTTGACTTTTTCAAATTGTAGATCTTTTGAATAATTCCTGCAACCAAGCAGAAATTGTATGGAATGAATTCTTGAAATTTGTTGACTTGTGACTTTTGACTTGTGACAACGCTGGACGTCTGTTAGTTGATTCTATTACTTTTTGTTGTTGGACCCTCTCAGGACGATTCATCTGTTTATTAACAATGTCGGTTGCTATGTCAGTCTGGCTGCTAGGCTGTGCTTTCTAGCACTCTGGATGACAATCTCGGCCCGAGAAATACATAAAACATACAAGGATTAAAACTGGAGAATCAATTTTCGCCACAAACAACAATTACGAACACATTTTTACCATCACGGCACAGGTTAAAATGATCAGACCTATTTCCGATACGAAGAACGAACGACAATACATTTTGCAAACCTCTTGCACAGTTTAAAACCCAGCCCTCAGTTAGGCTGACGGTTAACGAAGACTTAAACAACGAAGAAACAGCTTCGCCCACGCTGTATTGATTAATTTTAAATAGTTAGTTTGTTACGAATTCATTTTATCGGGCGCTTTTCTCACACGTTTGGGACGGCCCGAAACTTCAATAGGCTGTAGCGCTTCGGATTCACAAACAGGTGATTTATTGTTTTACATTTTCCCGTACGCATCTCAGTAGGCTCTTTACTTGCTTTTGGCGGAGTTTGCCTGATTGATAAAGGAGGCTCGCCACCTTCTGCTTCGCTAATTTCCCGTAACGGGGCGCTTGTATCGTGAAGCAAGGCACTTTTAGCAAAATCTATGTCATCGGATGCAACCACTGGAGCTTGTCTGGGGGACAAATGCTTATTGTGCTACTACCAGGCTTCAGTGTTTGAATTCGACCAGTAGTATCGGAAGTTGTCTCTTTATTTGGATATTCTTAGGCGTCGGGACACCTGACCTACGTGACATGCTTTTCAAATTTGCATTTGGATTATGAAAATCTTGACTTCCTTGTTCTGGCTGTTGCCTGCCAACAGAATAGCACTTTTTGGATTTTACACATTTTAACGCTTTATCGCAATTTTTATTCAGTACGGAGTTTGGAGGTTTTCACGACGGAATTAACGACTGCTTGCTTGAATTTGTAGCATTTTCACTCTCATGCAATCATAGTTGGTCACGATGTTTGCGGACTATCGTATTATCACCAGTAAGTACAGAATAAACTTGATGCGGCAACACTAGATTTATTGTGCCAGGCAGCCACAACTTATTGGAAGTTTTACTGAAATTCTTTTACCAAATAGGATTATTTATTTTATATTTCACTAGTGTACGGTGTTGTGTACTTTGAATTTGTTTCAGCAGCTGACGTTTTGCAACTGATATGGGATCTAGAAATAGTAGATCCAACTTTGATTTAAATTCACAATTGAAATATAATTTCGCTGCAGTTGCTTGTGTAGTGGCACAAAGTGTGATTCTTGATGCTAAAATGTAAGTGCTAATCCTTTATTGGATTCCAGAGCCATCATGCCATGCAGCCTTGTATACTCTTTCAAAATTACGGACATAAATTTCCGCTAAGCCGTTCACCCATGGCGCATCAGCAGGACCGTTAGATGCCTAATGTCATTCAATCAGTTTTGAAACTTGGCTAACATCCACTGTGCTACATTGTCTGTTACAAGACAATCTACCAAGCCATATTCGGTAATGTGGGTATTGAATATATCAATTACTTTAAGAGAAGTTATTGACTTCATTTTGTGTACAAACTGAATTTTGTTGTAAGCGTCAACCATTATTAGAAACGTATAGTTGTCAATCGGCCCCAACAAATCTGCATGAAACCTGGCATTAGCCTTCAAATGATATTCCCAGGTGTGTTTAGGACCTGAAACTTGTGTATCGTTGAATTGTTGACAATTAGTGCAAGATTTAACTTTCTTTTCAATGGCGTCGTCAATCGACGGCCACCATATTTTTGCTCTAGCTAAGCCCTACAACTTAACAATTCTTAAGTGTGTACTATGAACATTACGTAGCATTTGTCTACATAAGGCTGTCGGAATAATGACTCTGTAGCCCCAGAATAAAGTATCCGATTCAACAGTGATTTCATTACGGCAAATGAAGTAAGGTTTTAATTGTGCATCCTCCCAATTAACTGGCCAGCCTTGGTGAACATCAGTATACACTTTGCAAAGGATTGGGTCTTTGCAACTCTCAGCAACCAGTGTTTCATTTTGCGCAGGTCAATTAGAGAAATTTTACCTTGGGGCTTAACAGCCGAGTTACTGGGGCCAGAACGTGAGCCAAGTTAGGAAGATATTTGGAGTAATGATTAGCAAAACCCAAATAACTATGAAGCTCAGGAATATTAGTTGGATTTGGAGCTAACGTAATAGCTTCAATCACCTCTTGTAACGTGTGTAAGCCTTCTGCATTAATCATATGACCTAGGCATTTAAGCTCAGGACGTGACAACTTACACTCATCGATCCCAACTTTTGCCCCAGCATCTTGTAAGGCTGTTAACAACTGATTTAATGACTCGTCGTGCTTTGCACCTTTACCACTGACTAGGATATCATCGTAAAAAGGAAGACATCTGGGAATTTTGCTTGTAATTTTAGTCATTACCCTTTGGAAATTTCCAGGACCTAAGGCTAGGCCTGGGACCCTAAGCCACCTGAAAAGCCCTAGTGGCATATTAATAGTCAACTATAGTAAACTATTACAATCGGAGTGGCCCACTCGGATGTGTCCACTGCTTCCAGGATTCCCAGGCTTACAAGAGGTCTGATTTCCTGGTCCACCTTCTCTTTCAATGCTAAAGGGACAGGGCAAACTCGTCGGTACACTGCTTTCGCATCAGCCTTAAGCTGTATTTTTTCTTTACTGACAAAAAAGTTCGGGAAAACCACATTCGATTTTTTTAGTGTTTACAGCTGGATTATTTACTTTGGCTTTCTTTACACTTTTAACTTTGGTTGGCAAGTCATAATAAGTATTATAATCATTTCTAAAAATCGAAAGCCAATCTTTACCAAAAAGAGCTGGTTTATAATGCTTAGAAACCATTGTATCTAAGTACTCGGTTTGGCCACTTAAAGTTACCTTTAAATTTACAGTGTACATTGTCCTTTCTTCCCCCTTCAGTGTATGAATGGATTCAATAAGGACTACATTCGAGTGCACAATCCGAAAAAAATATTTATTGTACCATTCCATTGGGATAACAGTACCGTCACATCCAGATTCTAGTTCCATTTCTAAATCTATTCCATTCAGATGGACTGGAATACTCCAATTATGTCTTCTACGTGAATTAACAACTAAAATCTTATTAGCTATTAATGGAACTCAAATGTTGTCGTCCTCCTTGCACATTCCTCCAGTGTTATTTCGAGAATGTAATCGTCACCGGACTTAGGCTCATTTTCAGAACTACTGCTAAACTTATTTAACACTAAGCTATTAGAATCTGATTCGCTTTCGGTATTTTGGACCACACGGTGTACCTTCTTGTAGCTGTATTTGTTTTTACTTTTAACCTTAGGGCTAAAACTCTGGTTAGTTTTAGAGTATACTTTCCCTTTAGAAGGTTTAGCACTACTACTAGGTTTCCTACAAACAGCTTTCAGATGACTTTGGGTGTGGCAATGGCCACAAACGTAGTCCTTAAACTTGAACCGGGGTTTTCACGTGCCCGTTTTTTCCGCAGCAAAAACAAACAAAATGGTGAGCACTTTTAGACCTAAAAATAGCCTGTTTACTTTTCTGTGTAACGTAATTAATCGCTTTGGAAGCTGCACGAATTTCAGCTTGATAAGCCCTGCTTATTCTAGAAATAAAGCTAGGGAAACAATAGCCTACAAATCTAGTGTTTCCGTGAGAAGTTCCCTATAGATTCTGTCCAATCACCCCCCTCCCCCCCACCAGCTTATCACTAATCATTTCGTTATTAATTTCCGTAATCTTGTCGAAATCGCAATGCTTAGTTAAAGATTTAACGTGGCAATGTATTCGTTAATGGATTCATCTGCTTTCTGAATCCTACGGAAAAACTTACTCTTTCAGTCACACCTGACAGTAACAGTTCAATCTCATCCGAAATCGTTTTAACTAAATCGCCATCAGTTAAAGCATTTGGTAATCTAGGAGAAACGACATTAATTATCCTGTCAAACATTTTTTGACCGACTGAAGCCATTAAAATACAATTTTGTCGGTGTTGCTACCTTTTTAGCTCTGAAAAATAATTAATACGATTGGAATACTTTTCCCACGTATCCGTTTCCGGATCGAACTTGGAATATAATCCAGACGATTTATCCGACATATCGGAATCTGAATCGCTAATAATAGGGTTAATATTCAAAACATTTTCATTCGCAACAGCATTAGCTGAGTTTGCAACATTAACGTCCAAGCTCTCAACTGGGACAGCCACTACAGGTGGTACGGACTTAACAATATGCCTTCAAAAAGTAAAATTAATTTTAAATTACTTTTAACAATTCAATTAATCCCTATTGAAGCCACTCGAGACCACTAGAAAATTATCTAATTAAGCCATAGATTTTCAAGCAGCCTTCCTAGTTTTTTCAAGCTGTAACCTACGCACATAATTTAACTAGGATTTAAGCACATTTTTAGTAACCAACGCTTCTCAAGCGGGTTTCAAACAACACTGTAGGCCTGTGCAAGCATGCATGACGACGAAATTTCATTAACACTTCGGCATTAAAAAAAAAAATACCGTACAACCAGCCTGGATAAAGGCATGACACAATCGAATTCATGAGAACTAATTTAGCTGCGTTTTTCTCTTAGCTCTTCTGCTTTATAGTACTGGCATTGCAAGCTAAGCCGACGCATTGCATCAGCCACAACCCTTGAACAAATTAGTCGTCGTGAATTCAATTGCCCCCTCCTGTTCTAGTTAATAAGGTACTAATTTTAACTATAATTAATACCACCACACTTTGATTTACCACACAAGCAACTCATTTTGAAAATTTTAAGAATAAGAGTAATTCCCAACTAAGGCACTAATTCAACTTTCAAATAGAAAAAAATTGCAAGCTTACCACAAACTTGTAGCACAGAAGTTGATGTACAGTAGAAAATTAACTAATCCTAATATTTAACTAATCTAAGCATCACCACGTCACCAACTGTGATGTATGATAGGCTTAGTGCATTCTGTGGGTTCTAACTTAAACTAATTGAATGAGTCTAAACACTTCGTAGGCTAGCAAGTTGTAGATATGTTTATTTGACAACAAGGCTTCTTACGACATTTGATTGGTTAGCTGATTACAGTTAGCTGATAACAGTATGGCAGTATGGTAGTTACCATAGGATGACCATCTATGGCAAACACTCCTAATGCTACTTGAGAGATGTTAGTATCTGGGTATGGTTAACATTTAGGATCTAGTGTTATGAACTGTGGACCATGCCAAAAGTGACGACGTGACAGTTCAGAAGGGCACAACATGCTGACCTCGAAAGGACAAGCCAAAATCTATGATTACCCGGTACCTGTAAACCATGTGATTGTGCTGCGAGGAGCAGAAGTTACTCAGTGGTGACCAGTTTGGTTTTCTGCCTGGCAGGTCTGTAGTGATGTAACTTTTGTTAGTGCTTGACCTTTGGACTTCTGCGACTGACCTAGGCATCCCAACCGATGTCATTTATTTTGATTTTATGAAAGCCTTCGAATCTGTTGTTCACTCAAAACTTCTACATAAACTAACGCTGCTGTCAGTTGGTGGAAATTTACTTGCTTGGATTGCAGACTTCCTCTCAGGTCGCAGGCAGAGTGTGGTGGTTGAATCCTCCAGCTCCAAATTTACTCGGTTGGGTAGCGGGGTGCCACAGGGATTTGTCCTCGGTCTGCTACTTTTTGTGATTTATCTGAATGACTTGTCGCCATTTTGTGCTGATGGTGCAAGGCCATGCTTCAAATTCGCGGACGATCTTAAAATTTGTTCAACTATCCATTGTTTCAACGATGGTTACCTTTTAAATTCAGATGTGAGATTATCCAATGATGGTCGGAGCTGTGGCAGAGAAAAATGTGGTGTTTTTCTCTGTCCAGCGAAAAATGTGGTGTTTTTCATATTGGCTCTGCAAACCCACATTTGAAGTATACTATGGCATCATCCGATCTTTCAGTCTTGGATACTGTTAAGGACCTGGGTATCTGGTTTTCTGCAAATCTAAAATCTTCATTACATTGCTCCAAAATTTCGGCCCAGGCCTACCGTCGCCTGGCCCTGCTTAGGCGGTGTTTCGTGAAGTCTCAGGTTTCTACCTTAGTTTGGGCGTTTAAGGTTTACGTTCGTCCTCTGCTCGAATACGCAAGCCCTGTTTGGTCACCGTATCTCCTACACGACATTGAGTGCCTGGAGGCTGTTCAACGTCAGTTCACAAAACGTGTAGCTAACCTTAGAGATCACCCTCCTGCTGATCGTTTATCTAGATTGGGACTTCAGCCACTCGAGTTACGTCGGATTTGGGCCGACCTTGCACTGACTTTTCGAATTGTACGGGGAGAGTTGCCAATCGACCTTCCCTTTTTAGATTTTTCTTCAGCTACTCTGACAAGGGGCCACTCTTCATATCCTGCTGGACTCCTCCCTATACCCCTTGGAAGAGTTCCCATAAACCTCGTTGGGCCCATAAACCTCCTAAACAGTTCAGTTCCTGGGCAGAACTATTGCTCTCAGGATGGCCAAAGTGAAACAAGTTGCCGAGTGTGTAAACGATGTCGTCCTCAGACCAAACTCGTAGAACTCGTAGAGTATCCATGGCCTGTATTGGTTTAAATTTCAAAATGTTGTTTTAAAAATTGTTTATCTCATCGCTAATAAATGCTGGTTTGAGTTCCATGTTACGCTACCAGCAGGGTTACCAATGAGTTGTTACCAGTGAGTTCCTGTTGTGTCCCGTTTCCTGGGTTTGGTTGTCTTGGCTTCCATAGTTGTGCCACCTAAGGTTTCCCAGCACTTAACATCTTATGATGGGTTCTGTTGCGAACTCATGTAGTGCAGATCGCACTGTCATGCTGCACCTCTGCCGAACCCTTGTCAGCACCACGCTTGGCTTCCATTGTTTATGGTTCAGCTAGTGACTCAATCCTCCAGATGTTAAACCCTGTGCTCCATAGTCGTTTAGCAACTGGGGCTTTTTGGACATCTTCAGTGGTCAGCCTCTATTGAAGCCGTATAGCCTCCTTTGGCAATTCGCCATTAGCGACTAGCCATTTAGTAGGCTGTAGACTGCATACTGTGCAATCCAGTCCTGCTAGACCCATGATTTTTGGACGAGACTTGCGGGTTGGCATACATGGGGTGGCCAGGATGATTTCCGTGATAGGCTCCAGCAGTCCTGTCGGGAGATGAACATAGAAATGCCCCACAACTAAAGGCTTGGGGTAGATGCTCGTGGCCTTGTAGCATGTTCGTAGTGGTATTTTCACATTACGTCTGTCAGACCTTCCGAAAAGTTACATTCCACCAGCAATGTACTTGCAGGAGTTGCAGCAGCTGCGTTATCAGTACGTCAGATTCAAAGGCTTTTTACAGATTCGTCGAAGTCAGAAGTTAGCGTGGCTTGAGTTTGTGTGCGTGAGGGAATGACTGTTTCCCATCGCCTTTCATCAGCTCTGTTTGTTTGGCAGAGCTTCTGGCACTCAGTCTGGCTGGAAAATGGATTCTCGACCTTCGGGGCATGCATTTTATCATTTTTATTGGTTCCAGGTATGCCCTGGCATCATCGCCGTTGTACAACCCATGGCACCCTTTGACTCAGCAAATCCAAGATCTGCTTCCTGCTTACCTGGCCAGCTGAAGACTGATTTTCTTCTGGATCCTGGGCCTAGGTATGAGCATGCCAATATGGCAGCAAAAGGGGCTCTTTCTCGTCCTCGAAAGGTATCTCAGCATTGTTCCCTCAGACACCTTTACAACTGTACATCTAAGGTTGCATGCTGCTTGGAAAGCCTTGTGAGACAAATAAGACGAGAAAATTGAAGGCTATTGAAGCCACTCTCCAGGCATGTCACTCAGCTTTTTACTGCTGTTGCTGAGAAGAGGTGGTGTTGGCCCGTTTATGTAGTGTCGCACGAACCTTACACATTGCTTCCTTTTCTAGGACGATATCCCGTTCTGAATGTCATTGCAGTCAACAGTCTTTCATATGTTTGTTGAATTGTCATCAACTTAATGGTGTTCGTTGCAGTTTCCATTTTCCTCGCATCAATTAGGCGACGAATCTGTCGTCCTGTCCGAAGTTTTTACTTTTTTGCATGAGGTGCAGATATATAATAGGATATAGATTTTGGATTTGTTAAACATTTATGTAATGTGTGGTGTAGTGGCAACCAGGACCACTGCACTGTGACTGAGGTTGGAGCTGATGACCTTGTTGTCGACGTGCTAGAAAGCCTCAACCCCCTCCCCAATTTGGTAGGTTTTGTGCCCAGGGCTTAAAAATCCCTTGATCTGGTTCTGAGTGTCAGTGATGGCACGGGCCCATTGGGCCCCGGGCCTGGGGTAAATAACCCCACTTGCCACCCCCCCCCCATGGTGGCCCTGGCCGCAACTTACTGGTGTAGCAGATAAAGAAATACGTTTTGGTCCAACGAAGTATACTCAACATATGGAAGGAGTAGAAATACTTTGGCCCGACGAAGGACGCCCAACAAACTTGTAGAGAAGATATAGAAATTACAAACAAACACGTCAAGTGTGCCGTAAAAGAGGAGGTTATGTGATTGAATTTTCACTTGTTAAAATGTACAAGTGAAATGTACAATGTTAAATTGATGATTTTTAATTAAAATAATCAAATGTACAATTGAGAAAATTGCATCTGGTTAAGTGCTGTTGTGCTTTACGTTTTAAATACATGATGTGTAAAGCACAACAGCACTAAACAGATGCAATTTTCTCAATTGTACATTTGATTATTTCAATTAAAAATCATCAATTTTTATCCGTGTACATTTTAACAAATGAAAATTCAATCATATATCCCCCTTTTTTACGGCACACTTGACGTTTTTGTTTGTAATCCGTGTACCTTTTGGCTATCCGTTGTGGCTATGGCGTCGCGCTACAAAGGTTTATGTATGCAGTCGATTGTGACTGGCCACTTTGAAACAATTCAAGTCAGCTCTGAAAGCCTGCATCTGTGAAATAAATACGCTGCCAATTTTAGCTGCCAATTAACAACACAGCTTAGTTTGGTTTAAAAATATATGCGTTTAGCCGAAACACTGATTCTTTCACGAAAGATTTATTTGAGGCCCTGGCCCTAGACCGCACGCACCAATCAACCTAAAATACAACATCAATACGCCGCCAAACCAACCACAAATCAACCCAAACCAAATCACATGAAACTACATGAGACCAAATCAACCCAAATCAAATCAAAGCAAGAGTAAACAACAATAACAACTTTTTAGCAACAACAACAATCAACTTTTTAGCAAAGACAACAATCAACATTTTAGCAAAGACATAACACGTGCACGAAGAATGAATCTGGAGTTTGCTGAGTGGCATTGTTTCCTAAATACAATGGTTAAAACAATGTAAAACAATCAAAATGATCGTTTAGGGTCCCGTAACTCCAGAATGGATCGACCAATCGAAAAAGTGGTCCCTGTAAGGTTGAAGCCCAGGGAAATTTCTGGCTCAGATTATGTTTCAGATTTTAGTAGGTGCAGTAGTTTTTTTTGAAACCGTGTCAGCCAAGAACAACAACAACAAGTGAACAATTTTCAAATTTACGTGTGGCTCCCTACGTTTACTCTTGCACGGAATTGCATAAAAGTTGGTGAAAAGTTGGAAAAAGTTGCTATCTACTATCTGGCCAAGTTTGGTCGAAATATATTGAATAGAAATGGAGAAGTTAATAGTTTTAGTTTTGCTGGAGAGAGGACTTCAATCATAACCCAACGAAGGACAGCCAACTTACTGGCACAGCATATAAAGAAACAAGTTGGTCCAACGAAGTATGGCTAAGATATTGAAGGAGCAGCAAAAGAAATACCTTGACCCAAAGAAGGACAGCCAACAAATTGAGGAGTGAAAAAAGATTTTACGGCCAACACATTGGTGGAGCTGGTAACTAATACATTGACGCAATAATTGAACACCAACACGTTGATTTAGTAGGTTGCTGCTAGGATTTTCCAATTAAGTGCTATAAACACATTGGTTTAGCATGTTGCTAAATTACGTTGTCCCAATAAGGTGCTACTAACACGTTGGTTTAGCATGTTGCTGTAACATTGGCCCAATAAAGTGGCATCAACACGTTTATTTAGCAGGTTACTGTTACGCTCGCACAATAAAGTGCTACCAACATATTGGTTTAGCAGGTTACTATTACGTTGTCCCAATAAAGTGGTGCCAACACATTTGTTAACTGCACTCTATTACGTTAGCTCAATAAAGTGCTGCAAACACATTGGTTTAGGAGGTTACTACTACGTTGGCCCAATAAAGTATTACCAACACAGTGGTTTGGCAGGTTACTAATACGTTAGCTCAATAAAGTGCTACCAACACATTGGTTTAGCAGGTTACTACTACGTTGGCCCAATACAGTACTACCAACACAGTGGTTTAGCAGGTTACTATTACGTTAGCTCAATAAAGTGCTACCAACACATTGGTTTAGCAGTTTACTATTACGTTGGCCCAATAAATTGGTACCAACATGTTGATTTAGCATGGTTGCTACATAAGTTTTCCTAATAAAGTGCTGCCAACACATTGGTTTAGCAGGCTGCTATTACCGTGCCCCAATAAAGTGCTACCAAACATTGGATTGGCAGGTTACTATTACATTGTCTCAATAAAGTGTTACCAACACGTTGGCTTAGCAGGTTACTATTATGTTAGCTCAGTAAAGTGCTACCAACATTAGCAGGTTACTATTACATCGGCCCAATAAAACGGTACCAACATGTTGATTTAGCCGGTTGCTACTACGTTATCCCAATATAGTGCTACCAACACACTGGTTTAGCAGGTTACTATAACGTTAGCTCAATAAAGTATTACCAATACATTGGTTTAGCAAGTTTCTATTACGTCGGCCCAATGTTGATTTGCCAGGTGTCAGAGAATCACGCTCACGCCCTTGTAAAATGGCCTGTAAACCCTTGTGTGAACGTGACACCTGTCAAAGGCCTTTACTCCCTCTTCAACCATTGAAAGCTAGCTCGGGCTTTCTTACTAAACTGTATATTGCACCTTAACCATTTAAGACAACATTAGCAATACAGCAAATAAGTAATTTTTACTTACAAACGTATTTCTGTCAATCCGTGTAAAGCCACTTCTTTGGTTAAAGCAAAAACACCAAATCCCTCTGCCGAGGATAATTAACCTAAAGTGGACTTAACAATGTTCAGCATCAATCTCTTGTTGTAAACTCTCTCTTATGATTATTGCCAAACCCAGAGCATCAAAAGCTATAAGTACAATAATATTCACTCTTTATCGTTAAAACTCAAACTCCCTGAATGCCTTACCGACAGAGCCTACTGTTGTCACCTCGGAATATTGGATTGCTTTGTTTACTTTTTTTTTCTTGACTCAGCTGTCGTAGCAGCAAGACGTTTTCCTACAGGCTTTCCTCTGATTAATGCTTTTAGCAATGCAAGAAGGAAAAAAGAAGATGGACGTCAACCGCCATTTTTAATCCTTCAGCCTGTTATGGAATTGCAAGTTGGGCAACTTGTTTTCCGTCTTCATACGGACAAACATTTCATCTTCAACTTAAGACGTTGATTAGCCTTCAAACGGAATTGATCTTATTTCCGTCTCTACAGAATTTTTCTACAATTAAAATGAAGATAGATGCCAGGCCTTATATGCCTTCTGCACAACTCATACCCGTCTTTCTACACAAGGCAAGTCCAGCAATCTAAGGGTGAAAATAAAAGATCTGAGAGTATCTTCTGCCGAGCGAGTAAGGGAGCCAAAGATTGTAAGATGAAGATGTTGTTGAAAAGAGACCAATAAACGAAGTGAGGAGGAAATACGAAGTCTTCCCCTCCTTTTTATGTTCCACATCAAACCTTTAAATAAAGGGTCACAATTGGGGCACAAACGATCCAAGGATCTCTAACGTGTTTGGAACACGCCTGTACTGTATTCTGGCGCCTCCACCCAAAAATCCTTTTCGGCCCAAGAACACTGAAGACTGGAGACAAATCGTTCAAGAGGCCGTGAGAAACGAACACACACTCTGCCCTTTTTTCCACCCCGTGCCGAACACGACTGCCGTATGGTCTCTAGTCAGGTACCGGAATACTGTATAGTTAGATACGGTATATTTACGCGCCAGGCAGGTGAGTAGTGGTAAAATGCGATTTGCGGACATATCCCCCATGACCTTTGACCTTTGACCGGAAGTGACGTCATACCGGAAGTGACATCATCCAAGATGGCGGCACCCATGGATACCGGAAGTGACGTCATCCAAGATGGCGCACTTTTTTTTTTTTTTTTTAGTTTCGTCAATCTGCAGGAGGGTAGAAAAGTTTTTTTTTGCTACATTTAGGTTTTTGTCAATCTGGAGGAGGGTGGAAAATTGTTTTTTGCTACATTTTTTGTGACCATTTGATACATCCTAGTGAGGACCGAAAGTGACGTTACTTTTTTCAAGATGGCGGCGGCCATGAATTATGGCCATTTTCCAACATGGCGGCACCTGTGTAAATCGGAAGTGACGTCAAGTGCCCGTGAAACGTATCGCCATTTTGAATGACGTCACCACCTGTCTCCAGTAAAGGTACACACATTTTCATGTAAGGTTTCAGATACTATAGTTTTGTTGTAGTATTTAGTCCATGTGTAACCTACTAATGTATTCAAAATGTCTTCTTTATGTGTATTTTTTTTTACATTGGTATAATGGCTGAATACAGTAGTAAAGTTTCACGTGGACTGAACAGTACGGTAAGACTGTAATAACTGAAACCTTAAAGGAAAGATTATTTGTGTTCCTTTACTGTTTGGAACACAAAAAAACTTTCCTGTAAGGTTTCATAGACTATAGTTTTACCGTACTGTTTATTTCATGTGTAACTTACTATTGTATTCAAAATGTCTTCTTTATGTCTATTCTTTATATGCGTATAGTGGATGAATACAGTAGTAAGGTTTCACGTGGACGATACGGTACAGTAAGACTGTAATATCTGGAACCATACAGGAACGTTTATTTGTGTTTCTTTGCTGTATTGACTTTAGATCAGTTAATAAAGGACATTCTCCTGCCTATATTTTATCATCCCACGAAAAAAATAAATTGCTATGATACTAACATGAAGGTACATTGATTTAAAAATTATTCTTACCTTATAAAACCTCAATGTTTGTTGTGGCCGTGTGTCGTCTGTCACTTAAGAATGCGCTAACAAATCTAGGTCTTTTCCTGTTTATGACGTTTCAATGATAATGATTAAATGAATAGGTCAGTTCTTTTTTTTTCTCTTCTTTCAAAACCCGGAAGTAACGTAACCTTTTCGGTTTCAGTTGCCGACATTTTAAACGGAAATCTACTTGACGGGTCTATGAGAAGAAATAAATGGAGAAATTCCTTTTTGCGATAAAAATAATCGCCTGATAGCGTTGGAATTTTTTATCTTTTTTTGAGTTGTACATATGAGAACGGAAATAGACCAAACTATCTGCTAGAAATGTAAACTTGTAATTACGTCTGAATTAAAACTGTAGTTTGAATTTACTAATTATTTTCAGTGGAACAGTAAATGCACTCAAACAGGATTAAAATAAATACGGATGGAACCCTATTTACACTGCCTTTTGGACTTAATGTTTTTAGGTTAAACAAATTTTAAATTTAAGTTTAAAATTAATTTTAATTAAAAAACCGTTTTTAAAAAAATGTTTTTATAAAAAATATATTTTAACCCATTTTTTCCTACACATAAACTATTTTCCCAAAAAAACTACGAGCCGTAACTTCATACTTAAATTTTTGCATCTGATGAGCAGTTGGTAATATTTCAAAACACTTCATTCATGACAAAAAAAAACAAAAAACATTACCACTGCTGTTACAAACACACAAAAAATATAGTGTTACAGCACCCTAACAGGATTCCATCCCCACCTCCCCCCATCCCTTTCATGGTCATGTAGCCCCCTCCAAGTGACCAATTTGGTGGGGCCGTTTTAGTGTGGAATTTCAGAAACCACACTGAATTTTTCACTCAAAACCTCTAATATATACCTTTTTTAATTAGGTCAAGGATAAATTGCTCCTCCCACCTTCACCTGATTGGCTAAACTATGCCCTTCCCCCTTCACTTGACTGGGTAAAATTAAGGGACCACCCCCTGAATTTGTTATATAAAGAATGACATGGACTATAAAAATCTGTGTAGTTTTTGGAAAATCCAGACTACAGTAATAAACACGGCCTCACCAAATTGGTCACTTGGAGGGGGCTACATGACCATGAAAGGGATGGGGGGAAGGTGGGGTGGGAAATCTGTCAGGGTGCTGTAACTTTAAACTTTTTTTCTGTTTGTAACAGCAGTGGTAATGTCTTTTTTTTGTGGGGAAAATCATAAATAAAGTGTTTTGTAATATTACCAACTGTTCATCAGATACGAAATTTTAAGTATGAAGTTAAGGCACGTAGTTTTTTTTGGGGAAAGTAGTTTATGTGTAGGAAAAAATGTGTTAAAATATATTTTTTCAAAATAAATTCTTTAAAGTGTGTCAATTAATTATTTCAAATTACTTACTGGTACTCCACATTTCAAGATTAATTGGCTTTAAAAAAATGACCCTTAGTCAACCAACTATTTCGAAAAAATAACAATTCAAAGGTTTTATTTCTTTTGCCTAAAATGTCTGCAGACATCCTATTCTACATACTAAAAGTCCCCTAGGGTGGGGTCGGGAAGCAGCCATCTTGGATTTTAGTTCCCAATTGTAGATTTTTCCTAAATAACTCGACATCTCTCAACATTTTGAATACTGTAATGTAATAAGAATTTGAAGTAAGTTAAATTCTATTCGATTGGTAGTAATTATTACTTTCAGTTTCAAACTGCCCTTGTGAGTTTTCTCATAGCTTAAAATGAACATGGTTAGATTTTTCTAAAAGGTGGAGATCTATTCTTTTCATCATTCCTCACCTGAATTGTTTAGCTTAGATACAAAACACATATCTGAACATTTCAATACTACTTTGAAATTGAAACTAGCCACTACGGAAAATTTAGCTACACATTTAAACGAGTGTACGACGGGCTCTCTCTAAGATAAACAAATTCGGCTAGGATTGATGGAAAGAACAGATCTCCACCTTTCAGAATATCCTAAGCATATTCATTTCTGGATATTAGAAAGCTTGCAAGAGCACTTTGTAAACGAAATCACAAAAAAACAATTTTGACGAAACGCCATTACAACTTCACCTTTAAACAGGTGTAGGATGGTCCCTATCTAAGCAAGAAAATATAGGTTAGGACTGAATAGTTTCCTCCCCCCCTTTCAGGACATCCTAAAAACAAACAAAAAAACTGAGTACTAAAATCCAAGATGATGCTTGTTTTCCATCCGCAAGCGCATCAACTTCTGCATTTTCCCTTCTTTAAACGTCATTTTCTCGAAAACGATGGGAGATAAGACAAAAAAGTATATTCACTTGTTGTACAGAATTTAACTGACTTCAATTTCCTATCACTTTATATTATACAAGTTTTTGATAGATGTCTAGTTATTTAGTGAAAAACCGAGAAGTGGGAACTAAATCCAAGATGGCAGCTGGTTCCCGGCCCCACCCTAGGGGACGTTTAGTTTGTTTAACTGGAAGGTCTAACAAATTTTTTTTATATTTATGGTTTAAAAAAAAATATTGAAAAAAAAAGAAATGGATTCCTTTTCTATCATTCTCTCCGGCAAAGACTCTGATTTGAGAATTAATCTAAACACTCCAATTCATTTGGACCCTGAAAAAAGTTATGGAATGGCTTTAATTAATTTAGACACGTATAACAGTATACACAATAACTTCAAAAATAACGAAATCCAGTATACTGCAGACGCTGGTGCGACCTGGAAAAAAACTGATTATCACTCCCAGGGCTTATGAAATTAAAGATTTAAATAAATTTATTAAATCAGCGATAGAGGCAAATGGCCACAGCAAAGAAGCAATTTCTATTCTTCCAAATCTATACACTTTAAGAACCGACTTGATAATTGCCGATCCGATTAACGGAATTTCCTTTTCCGGCAACAAGAGTTTAGCTCGTGTCTTGGGGTTTAAAATAGCAAATTATTAAAAAACCTGCGAAAGCCGAAACACTGTCGACATTACGCCTGTCAATACAATTTTCGTACACACCGATATCATAGGCAATTCTTACCTTAACAACGACACCCAGCCAACTTTGTACACCTGTTACCCAAATTACATTTCCGGTTTTAAAATCATAGAGGCTCCTCATAATTTAATTTATCTCCCAGTTACTCCTAACTTGATTAAAAATATCGGAGTGTGGCTGACATTACAGACCAACGAGCCGTTGGATCTGAATGGAGAGACATTGACGGTGAGACTTGATTTGAGATCTACAACTTAAAAAAAGGAGAAAAAATGTTTTGGAAAAAAAGCGAAAATTCCTAATTTTAAAAATAATAAAAGAACAAGCAGTTTGACACCAAGAAACACAGCTTTCATTAAATTTATAACAACACCCAGTAAATGAGCTTAAGTAGAAAATTACCTAAAAATTAACAAACCTCTGGTGTATGATTCATCAGTCGAATCTTACACCTACCACGAATGCAAACCTATTGTCGGCACGAATCTCAACAATGTAAATTCAGAAATCCGTACACACGTCGAAAACCAAGATTTGTTTCTGCACGTGGCCAACAGTTTATTAAAGGGGGATTGCTGAAGGGTGATGACTCGGAATACCCGGACGCCGATGTTGTCACACTGATTAATAATGCTCCCATGTTCCTGTTTTCTAATACCAAATACCATCTTGGTGATAAACAGGTGGATGAGTTAAATTATCCAGGCTTCGGGACTTTAATGAAGGGACTGCTTACCTACGGCTCGGCAGAACAACCGGCTTTGCTCGGCCAGTGCTGGGCAATGAATAGTGCTGCTTTTGTCGACGCTGAACTAACCAACAACTTGGGATTCACACAGCGGCACGCGTCCATCATCGTTTAAACAACCCCCAAGGGAAGCTTTACCTTCACCATTCCATTGAAACACGTCATGGGATTTTTCGAAAATTACGATAAGCTTATTTACGGTACTAAACAAGTGCTCACACTCATGGAAGCGAGCGATACGAACGCCATCTTCAAAGCCGCAGCAGCAGCCAATGGCAAAGTCGTTCTGAATAGCATCAGTTGGCACTTACCGCATGTCACCGCTTCGGACGAGCAAAAACTAAAACTCTGCAATCACATCGACCATGGAGCGACCGTGGATTTAGGATTTAGGCACTGGCATTACGCGTGCTGACTAGTGCCGCGGTCGAGAAACCTAGATGGATAGTTCTAGCTTTTCAAACTAACAAGCATGACTCTTTAGTAAAAAACCCGGCCGTGTTCGACCACTGCAATCTGCAAGATGCCCACATCAGTTTAAATTCCGAGCGTTTTCCATTTCTCGATCTAAATATTAATTTTGCTTCTGGAGAGTGCATTGGTCTGTACAGAATGGCGCAGCAATTCAGGCAGCTGTGCTACGACGCCAACGACTTGAGTTTCATCTTGCTGCAGTTCAAGAAAGGCTATCCTCTCGTGGTGTTGGATTGTTAAAAACAATCCGAGAGGCTTCAATCGGGAATCGTGGATGTTCAAGTCAAACTTAAATTTAGAGCAGCCGTTCTGGCTAATACTACTTGTCACGCTATGCTCATTGGAGACAGGAAAATGAATCTAAAGTTGGATAGAGGCAAAGTCGAAGTTATTTATCAAATAATAAAAAGGAATATGGCACTCAAAACAAGATCTCGAAAAAAGAACGGTGACTTATTGCTGTTGGCATTGCTAGGACCCATTTTAGCTGGCATTGGAGGCTTGGCAGGAGGAACTGCAAGGGTGGTATCGGCCGTAAAAAAGGCACAAAACGATGCAAAAATATTAGCTGAACTCGTGAGACATCACAAGCAAGTGGAGGGTTCCGGGTCGAAGAAGAGAAAACCAAACAAAAAACAAAGCAAAAAAAATTGCCCCGTGGCAAAGGTCTTTATTTAAAGCCACCCAAGGTTTAATTGACTTTAATAAACCTTTAACGAACTTTGACTAAATGCATTGGCTAGAGTAATGAAAATTCCGAAATTTAGTGGTAGTTTTAGTAAAGACACACTTCCTTTAAAACTTAGGTCTACTGGTGAAAACAGAATCTTACACTTGGAAGATTTCAATGATGGAAACGGGAGTCACTGGGTCACCTATTCCACTGTTGCGGGTGAACCCTGTTATTTTGATATTTTTGGCAATATGGATCCTCCCCAGTCCGTGGTTAACTACTTGGGACCGGAAATTAAATACAAATACGAACACATACAAAACTTTGACCAGATTTGGTGCGGACACTTTTGTTTATTTTTCCTAAGTAACTTCTCTAAGACTCGTAATTACGAAGCTGTTTTAGACCGGATGAGATGAGATAAAAAGTTACATGCAAATCTAACTGAAAATAAATGTCTTCTGTTTGAAAATCTTCGAATGTGTGTACTGCGGTGGCCGAATTTTTTTCTATTTCGTAAGGAATGTTAAAAATCGTGATTGTTGAATGCTCGTCCTTAATTTTAGTAATCAAAAGGTTTTCGTTCCTGCTGTACATTTAGCAACCAGTTCTATGCTCGCATCACTGCAGTATAAAATTGCTTTACGAATTAAACCAGAACTTGTAGTTATGAAGCTTCAAAACAGTCCTGAATTTACGAAGCAGTCGACTTCTTTAGCCAATGAGCTTTTCATGCAGAAACTGATTATCGTGAAACAATTTTCATGCACAAATTTTTTTGTAGCTGCATCACTCAGTAAAGTTGGTTAACTTAGATTTCTAATTGGTTTGTTCATGACATCGAAGTATGCCTTCTGCTCGTCTTGTATCAAGCAATTGCTGTCGATGAATACCTTGTTAGCTGCATCACTCGATAAAGTTAGTTCGTTTAGATTTCTAATTGTCTTGTCATGGCGTTGAAGTATATTTTCTGATCGTCCTGTAATAAACAATTCCTGTCGACGTACACTTTTGTTGCAGCCGTCCTGTAATTAAAATTCACGTCAGCCCCATCTATGTACAAAGTATTTTTTCAATGCTAGAAATGGTGGAAGCCAACTCGTCGGCGAGAAGAGTAATGGCTGCTGGAGGCAATTCGGTTTTAAGTTTTTGAACGTCCGTTGTCAGTGGACCAATCTGAGAACAATTGACGGCGTCTTCAGATTCGATAGAGGCTCCTATTTTAGTTAAACGCTTGCTTTGCATATCATAGTTGTTTTCGGGGGTTAAAGCAAACCCTAGTCCTGGCTGTCCTCTCGGACCGACTCCTGTCACTTGACCCCTCCTCGTCCTTTTCAATGCTTGTCCAAATTTATTGACTGACGTCTTGTTTTTTAATACACGAAATTTCAAAACTGTGCTTCCCAAAGGCTTTTTTTCAATATATATATAATAAAAGGAACAACCTCAAAATAAATAATAAGCCCAAAAATGTCTCAACCATCCTGGCAAAAACATCTTTCGAATCTCTTGCAAAACAACTTGCTGAAAGTTAAAAACGATAAAGGTACCAAGATTAACAATGGTGTAAAGTTTTCCTTGTCTCCTTCCATACAGGTTAAAGATTTAAAGGGTTCGGCGAACCCCATTTCGGACGAAAAATCAAAATACAAAGGTTGGATTTCACCCAGCAACCCCGAAACTCAAAAAGTGCTGAAAAATCTTACGCGATACATCTGTAAAAAACTAGAGGTCCAGTTTGACGAGGATAAACCCGTATCCATGACTATGTTTAATTATACAAATTCTATGCATAAGACTTACCCTTGTTATCCCTCTTAAGAAAAGGTAAATGCTAATAATGGCGACAAACCGCTCAGTCTTAGAACTTGGGTGTACGAGAATATTCACAAAACTAAAGGAAAACTTAACAAAAATGTTATCCCGTGTGCAAACAAACAAGCCGGCTGGCTTGGACCAAAATAAAAATAACATGTCCGATTTTAATGGATGGATTAAAATGCGTAATACGTCGAGCTTTCCTAAATATTTGTACCCTCTTCCCCCACACACACACACAAAAATGACTCCAACGAACTGTGTGAATTTTTGTGACGTTTTATAAGATAAATCGTATTAGGGCGGTTTCAGACGGCCCACAAAACGTGCCACAATCGCAGGTGCAATCTTTGGCGTTTGTGGTGCGTTTGTGGCATAAACCTCACAATCGGTGGCAGGTCAGGTAAAAACCATGGTATTGTACTGGGGCTTTCACACACAGTGGCGCGCTTCTGCATCTGTTGGTGGAATGCCCCCAAATCGCCTGCAAGCGCCACATACGCATCAATTTCGGCGACACGTTGCCAACCTGCTGAGTGATCGGTTGGCTCGTTAAGCTAAGTACCTCAGCTTTTTTTTTTTTACTAAAACATTTTCAAGGCTACCACAAAGCATAGAAAAAGCTTGTGTGTAGTTGGCATGTTTTAGCACAGAGTATTCCTACATAAACACTTAACACACAAAAATATTAATACATGATTCCTACAAAACCACAATAAGTTTTGGATGAAAAATAAATCATTTGTACAGAAAATACAATTGTTTCTTTAAGCATAGTTGTTTTCAAGTAGCCATTGCTCTGTCATTTTTTTTTTATTTGTCCAATTTCGTTAATTTCCCAAAATTCTTTTGGTATTTTATTTGCCAAGAGTGGTACATACAAATTTTCCAACTGTTCCTCATATTTGTTTCTTGTGAGCTCTGGAAGAATATGTATTTTTTTTAGTTTGATAAGTTTTATTTTCCAGTTTAGCCAAACGTTTTTCCTTAATTTTAAAGAAGTTATTTTTAATTATCGTAAAATTCCCTGACCTATAGTTTGTTCCACATTTATGCTTGCTGAAAACTGACCGTATGACGCCATATTTCCTTCCACTACGAGTGCAAAAAACACATAAATATTCCACTCGTAGAATCTAACAGTAACTGTGTAGAGTCTTCAAGTGTGATATCTACACGTTTTTGCATTCTTAGTGCAAGGAAAATGTCGTCATACAGTCAGTTTTCTGCAAACATAATGTGGAACAAACTATACATTTAAAATTTCTAACTTATGGAAAATGTCTTTTGTCTTATGAACAAATCTGTTAGCAAATAAAATTTTTGCTGCTTTATTTTGCATTTTCTGTAATCGGTTAATAACTGGTTTGTTGGCAAAGCCATATACTTCACTTGCATACCTCAATTGTGACTGAACCCAAGCATAAAAAATTAGCAGTGTATTTTTCTAAGTACGTTTTATTATTATATTCAAGACTGGTGTATTAGAAATGTCAGTAAAGTTTTGGAAGGAGGGCTCGGATTTTTTCAACAGTAGTATTGACATTCTTTGAAATATCAGTTTTTGTCGATAGTTAGGCTTAAATATTTAACGTGTTTGAAAAACTCAATGCTTTTGCAGTAGTTTTATCACATTTTATATTATCGCAATTGTGCAAAACTATATTCAGTTCTTCGTCTTCCATATCTTTAGTTTTGATTACGATTCCTTTAGGTTTTTTTTCACTAATGTACAGTTCATTCTAATACACCAGTCTTGAATATAATAATAAAATATAATAATAGCTGGCTTTGTTTGTGACGTCTGCTCTCGAATGAGGTCGGAATCGTCGGGAAGCGCAGTGAAAAGGCTAAATTGCGCGTTTGTTATCTGAAAGGTGCCGTCGATTCAGACAACAAACCAGTTGTCAGTTGTAGTTGCATCGTTTTCGCAGAGCTTGCCACGCGTTTTGTGGTCCGTCTGCAACCACACTTATACCGATTTTACATTGGTAAATTCAAGTGGCCCTGGCCGTGCCAAGGAGGGCAGGGCACCGTTTTATTAACCAATGCGAAATCGGGCCGGCCCAGGCCGGGCCGGTATTTCAAGAGCCAGCCCGGCTTACACCAATAGCCTGGCCGCGCCAGGCACGGCCAAGACCGCTTCATTTACCAACGCGAAATCAAATTAGGGACGCAGCCGGCCAGCGCCGCTTAAATCTGAATGGTGAATGGTGTTGCAATGTAGCGGAACGTGGCGGTGCTGTACATCGTGATCACTGAGCCGTAGAATTAACCAACGCGAAAGCGGGCCGGCCGGACCAGCAGTGGCCCCGATAGGCACTGGCGGCCCGCCCCAGTCCGGCCTGGCCGCTTGAATTTACCAATGCGCAAACTAGACTCAAAACTCGAGACCTCTGCTTTCCACTCCCAACTCTGCTGTGAACCAACCACTGAAAATATCGTTACGGCGTGTACTTTTACAACCGACTACTTACGGGGCCTTTGACGCTCTACCCACAACCCCCACTTATCTCTTCGTACAGCTGTGGAGTTGGGGGCGTTGGGTGGTATCTTATTCGTTCGGGCCAGTCGGCCAAAGCTTCCTAAGTAAAGGCCGTTCAGCATCAACTTTCACAAACTAGCGACGCGTCTGGTCGGCTATGGTACACTATCTGCTCACAGACAGTGTCTGTAAAGCTTTGTCAGTTTGAAAATTAGCTGCTCGGCAGCGTGATGGCGCAACTTACCAAACTTCACTTACGCTTTATTTACGTTGACGTTTTTTGCCATTTTCAGATAAGAGCTTTATATATTTACCAGGCTTTGTCAAACAGCTATCAGTCTGTTCTTGTGCGGGCCGTTTATAAGGTGAACCTGTCAAAAAGTAAAGGACTCAGAACATTGTACCCTTTATTTACTACCTTTGCCAAGTATGCAGCCGGTGACTGGTAAGGAGCTAAAGAAACGTAATCTTCTGACTTCTGTCACTATTTTCGAGTTTCCCACATATAAAGATTTCGCAACGTTCACATAGGTATGTGGGATGAGGCAAAACCAACACACACGAGGGGTAAAAATTAAAAAAGTAAATAGTCGAATATAACCGCTATTTCATCTGTTGCTGTCACTCGGGTAGAGAGACCATTTTGATGCCACAAACGACATGCGGACGAGTACATTGGTAAGCATGGTGAGCTAACCATGTTAATGTTTTTTTGGGTGGGAGGAGCGAGTGACTCAAGGTACAAACATGGCATTAGCACCATTCGGAAGATTTCGGACAATATTCGATGATTAAAATCGGATTAAATTGGTGATTAAAACACTAAAAAATAAATTTATGATTTTATTCAACTTAGTAAGTGCCGATCTTACTAAGTGCTGTAAGTGCTGTTTTACTAACCAAATGAATTTGTGTTACAGGGTTCCGAACATTAGTAGTTCCACCTTCAAGGGGCTTAGTTCATCACTACCGAACTTGTGAGTTTGGTGGAACAGACTGCGTGAATAAAGTGCATATAACGGATCGCAGGACTTGGCAGTTTGCAAATGACTTAATTCCAAGAGTAGTGAGAACATGCCGTGCTGCCTTCCCATTAACTGGCGAATGTCCCACGGATACGGGATGACGAAACGATATTGGTATATGGTGCCTTAAATAAGGAATAGCGAAGAAAACTCAGTCCAGCAAAAACTCAATCAAATAGCAAATTCAGTTTGCTGCACCAAAGATAAACTGAAGCAGGAAAATGCACTCCGACCTGCCCTAAAGATTCATTTCAGGGAAAGTGCAACAGGGAGTATAAACCATATTCTGTTTAATTCGAGTGGGTTACATTTTACAGTGAGACTCACCGAGTTACCACGTATGAATATGCAATACCAGTTTTAAGTACTTGGTTTTCATGTTCTTTTTCTACCTGCCCTAACATTTTTTCACTCCACCGTTTCGTTTTTTTTCCTTCTTTCTTACCTAAAGGTTTTTTGGGGGTTTTGAGTTCTTCTCCGCTGAGTTCTCCGCGTATCCAGTTGGATGACGGTGGACTGTTGACAGCAAAGCTGTCACCTTACTTTAGTATATTTACAATTTTGTCTAGGAATTTGACGCAATTTTTGTAAACAACGTTCGAGTTTGGACTTTACTACTTTTTTCAATTAATTGTAAACATGCCAAGCAACCATAGTAGACCCCCGAAGTCGTATTTTTTAAATTTCTCGACGGATTTGGCTAATTTTCGGCTGTCCAGAAATAAGTCTTGTCAGTTTCATCTTATTTGGCTAAATTACGGCTCGTAAGGATTTTTAAGTTTACATTTCGTATAAAAATCAATATTGACATAAATCAATCAAATTATGATTGCCTGTTTGTGTTTTTGTGTTTATAAATTTGTTAGAAACTCGATCTTTCGTCCAAATAAATAATTTAAAAAATAACGATTTAATGTTTTAGGTGCAACTCGTGGAGACAAATTTAATATTCTGTGCACAAAAACTAAAACTTACCAGGGGTACCTGATTGAAGTTTGTTTTTGTTGCCTAAATGAAAATATACATTACCTGTCTTAATTATTAGCAATTCCTTCCTGTTTTCAGCTCAATCCCTAGCGATGAAAAGTTGGCTTCCCTACTGGACTCGCAGCTCCCCTTTATTGCGCATGCGCCAGTGCAGGCTTCAGTTTACATATAAACGCTCGAGTTAGAGCATTCATCATCTTTCTTTCTCCCAAGTAACCTTGGTCTCGAGAGGGGAGGCCGGACGGGTACACCGGGCAACCAGGTACCCCTGGTAAGTTTAAGTTTTCAGTTGCCATGCTTCATTATTAGCAAAACCTCATCAATGAGAGGAGGGACCAATGTTGAAGAGTACCCGTGCTGCGAGATGGCGACCCCAGAATCAAAGATTCAGTGAACCGACCGTCATTCCGAAGCAGGGGTCATCTTGTAAGAGAAGACTGGAACTCAGCACGTTGCCCGATGTAAGATGGAACCGTGGACCGGGAAACCATCAGGGATGGAGATACATGTGTAGTCATAGAAGGGAAGACGGTCAAGTTATGGGTCTGAGGAATGAGCTTAGTACGTAAGAGAACGACAAAACCCATTGCCTCAAGTAGATCTTTGTCTGGGCAGGTCTGAGACGAAGTGGTCAATGGAACGCGTGCAGTGATTAGGAGCAGTGAGGAGGAAAACCGCTGCCGTGGACGGAACGTGAGACCGACGTAGTAACCGTGTAAATGGGGGGGGGGGAGGAGTAGGTGTGCAGTTGAAAATGGAGAACAGTTGGTGTAGGCCTTCCTATATCTTCATCGTATACCATCTGTCTTCGTACTTGTAGAACAGTTTGCTGTAGGAAGAATCTGGAGAACTTTGAAGAACAAAAATTGAAGAAAGGGGTTCTGAGGAACCGGTATCGTAGAAAATCGCATTAGATGCCTGTTGAAAAGGAAGGCGAGAGTGTTTGGAGGCAGGCACATTGTTGGCTTTCGTCGGCCGCAGTCCACAAAATTAGGAGAAAGGTGTGATCGTAGTGAGAGACTGGTTCCTCAACAGAGAAGTCCAGGGATGACTGGAGAAGTGAAAAATTAAGGTAAGGCTCGGAACGATGAGCCATCCCAGTGACTGTGTGCCGACAGTCTGTGAATGGAAGGTGAACAGAAGATGGTGTGTAACAGAGAAGTAGACCTGGAAAAAACTGGCACAAGGACCGAAGCAGTGTCAAATTGCCAGATACTACACGTGGATATTTTCAGTAAGGAAAAAGCCGCAGAAGCAGTTAACCATGCATTTATGAGAGGACAAGTGTCGGGCAGGAATCATGAACTGGTCACTGGTGGAGCTGTAGGAGCTTGTAAGCGGAACCGTTTGTGTTGTTACCGTGGAACAAAGAGGGGAACCGATGGCAGCTGGCGGAATCGTTACTCCGGGAAACCGGAGACCGGTTCTGGAGTCAAAAATCTGCTATTGGTGGGCTCTTGATGATAGTCTTAAGGTGGCCGGTTTTGTCTGCTAGGGATGAATAGGAGTCTTCGAGGGACCGTTTGTGGTTTCTTGCTCTTTATGGGACGCACCTAAGGAGTGGAGATCGGAGTCTCTACCCAAAGACTTAAGAATGCAAGTCTGTCAGCATGCTACTGGGCCAGGGCAGTGGAAAATTGCTGAGTAAACGTTCAAAGAGAAACGTTTGTAGTAAACAGAGCGAGGATGTGTGAACCAAGGGAAATGTTCATAAGAAGGGTGGCATGAATAGTGCCAGGAGACGGAAATGGCGATCCAAATATGTGAGGGAAACCTACGGGAACAGTAGACGAGGAGGTAGACACCGAAGGTGGCTGAGAAGGAGGGACCGGAGGCACCAAGACATGAAGCATCGTGAGTGTTGATGAAGTAAAGGCATCTGAGAGTGGTGGACTGGAGGGACTGATGGCACTGGTGGTACCGGAGACCGTGGAAAAGACAGTGGCAGGACTTGTATGATCACGAGTAGAAAGTAGAGGAACGGACTTGTTTGAAGCAGAAGCAGTGGCTTGATCGATGCCATAGTTGACGGCAACTATTATCGAAAGGTGAAACTTGAGCCGTAAAGGAAGTAAAGACGAAGGAGTGCTCACGTGTTTCTTGTGAGGCGGGGTCAGTGATCGAAGTCCACACACTGTACTTCAAGTGATATCAATCGCAGAAGCGATGGTATCGGTAACATGGGTCAAAGTAAGTGTTCGCATCGCAGAACTTGATATGGTCATCATGAACCGGGACAGGACAGGTAATCGGTACTGCTGGAGTGGAGACGGGAGGGACCGCGTGATGAAATTAGTTGTTTGAGAACCGGAAGGGTTTAAAGAGGGAAGAAACATAAGATTAATGAGAGATCACCAAGAAGGTATGAAAGATAGAGTGAGAAGACCGCTGAGGAACTTTGTGGACACTGGATCCCAGAGGTGGGTAACCAGAAAAGATGCGGATTGGACGGATGGACCGGAGGTCGTAAAAATACAACAATGTCTTGAAAAGAAGAGGGTGGATGGTATGAAGGAGTCGTATCCTTTATCCTAGCTTCTGCCTTCCTGTCTTCTCCATAACCCTGTCCCTTCCCATTCCTCTCTCCTTCCTGCCGACCAGTCGGAGGTGACTGGGTCAGGGATTTAGTGCTGAGATGGAGGAGGAACCGGGGACTAGGGAGAACCGTGTAGGAGGTACGAGACGGTTGTCACAAAGCAGAAGTGTAGTTAAGGCAAAGGCCTCAGTATAAGTTTTTGCACAGTCTTGGTGGTCATAGGAAGAGCAGAGGAACCGTGTGCGTGGGTGTACTGGTGTTGCTACATTGAAAACCTTTATGAGACACCGACGATGAAGATTCAGTGCTAGGCCTCAGAGACGGTATGAGGGACCTGGGTGGATGAAACGGTGTCCAATGGTGTGCTTAACATGGTTGGGGGTTGAAGCGGAACCCAAGGCCCGTGTGCATCGGTTGGTCCCCTCCCTCTGTTCAGGGCAGGAGTGTAGTTGTAGAATGAAGGACAGAAGCTTGTGACTGTATCTGCCGATGAACCGAAAGGAGGTAACGGGTTGCAGGTGCATCAGTATACAGGCGTGTCGATCGACCAGTAGCATCCTGAATGGTTAGTAGCGAAACCGTGGTACCCTCAATTGGTTCAAGGGCTGGAGGAACCGTGGACAAAGGCCTAAGAGGATCGCAGACAGGGATCCTTGTTGTGGATGAAGGTGGTGTACAGAAAAGAGTAGAGGCAATGGGCCTGGTCATGGGCCTGGGTCTGATCTTCGGACTTTGGGTGTCAGATGGGATAGACGATGTTCATATATTCGGGGACAAAGCATGACGATGGAGATAGATAAAGCTGGTTACTGTACCTGTATATGGACATAGTCACCGAATGGTGACGTGTTGAGTGCTCAGTAAACGAGCTGAGGATGCAGGGTGGACGAGGCAGAATCCCATCTCATACTTGACGTGGTTGGAAGGTTTGAAGTGGGACCTAAGGATCGTGGGCGCAGGTTGCCCCCCCCCCGCTCCTTGCGAGAAAGAGGTACATGATGAACTGTAGGTGTCTTGAGGGGGGTAAACGAGTCCGTGGATTTATCTGTACGTAGCTGTCGACTGGCCGGAAGCGTACTGATTGCTCAACAGTGATAATGTGGCTTCTTGGATGCCCTCAACAGGCCCACTGCTTGGGGAACCGCGGTCTGAGGCCCGAGGGGACCTTGCACAGAGATACTCGACTGGTTTGCAGAGAGGAGGGGTCACTGGGTCTGATCCTGCCTGGGCCCTAGCCTCGGTCCCGGGTCAGCGAAGGAACAGAAGACAAACTGAAGGTTGCACGGTGAACCGTTCTTGCTGCATGTAGACCAAGCTGGTTACGAAAGGAGACAGGTGGACAGCAGGCCATGGCCTATGCAGGTCATGAAGTGGGTTTTCAATCCCGGTTACCAAGCTCCGAGTGTCTCTGCACACAAGGTGCACATTGCCCGGAATATAGAAGTAGGTGGGCGTTTGGTCGCCGGTTACCCGGTCGCCGTGCTGCTGTACTTGAATTGAAAAGCACTTCGACGAAGAGATATATCAACGACGCAACTACGACGGTAGAACCAAAAATTCGGGTCAAAGGAGACTGGGCCCAAAGGTCGAAGGACGGTCTTCTGTAGGGACTGGTGTACAGTCACTACAATCGTTTGCTGAGTAGGTGGGTGCTCGGGTACCCGGTCCCCAGTCGCCCAGTTGCCTGGGTACTCATGCTACAATGCATTGACGTAAGAGCAACCTGGACGCAGTTCGTTGCCAAAAAGGGTGGACTGTAGTAGAGGGGAACCACAGTTTATGACAGCTGGGACCGGTGAGTCTACAGAGGCCATGAAGAAAGGTAACCGTAGAGTCAGAAGGTCGAGTAGGAAAACACGTGGCTTTCCCCCGTTAACGGACTGTTGGTGGGGACCGAGGGACCAGTATCTGTACAGGGGAACCTATAGCCAAAAAGACAGACCGACGGTTCCAAGGAGGCCATGGTTACACCCGGAGTAACCGACGAAACACACCAAAAGGGACCGATAGAGCTGGAGAATCGTGAGAGGCAGAAGAGCGACCACACGACGTGGCACCCTAGGAAGAAAGATGATGAATGCTCCAACTCGAGTGTTTATATACTGAGGCCTGCGCTGGAGCGTCCGCAAAGAAGAGGAGCTGTGAGTCCGGCAGGGAAGCCAACTTTTCATCGCTAGGGACTGAGCCACAAATAGGAAGGAATTGCAAATCAGGGCCCCCACATCAAAGTTAGGGGCCTGGAAATAACTACAACAGTGGGTCACCTCCCCAAATCCTAAAAAAAAAAATTACACTATGTTATAATGTTGGTTGCCACAAATTGTTCATTTATTAATTTGGGCTGCTTACGTTTCAAGGCTTCCCTGCCTAACAACCTGACAGGCTTGCACTTCAGTGATCGGTGCCGTTGGATTGGACTTGTTGTTTGTTGGGAGGACAAAAAAAAGTTTAGGCCTTGCGGGCCCCTTGAGCGGCCGGGCCCGGGTACAGCAGGTCCACCTGACCCTCCCGTTGTGGGGGCCCTGTTGCTAATAAGTAAGACAGGTAGTTTACATTTTCATGGCAACTAAAAAGACAATTTATCGATAAAGTCGATTGCCGAGTTGATTACTTTTGGCTTAGCCGTGACGGCTACAGCTGTGAATTATAAGGCGGCTGCATGCTAAGACAAAATGCGGTGCAGCATCTAAAAGCTTCGAGGACTAAAACTACAATGGTTAAGTGAGACGGAAAGCCAAATCATCTCGATTAGTAAATACTGTAAATACAGATGCAAACATATTTCTGCTGCCTTTTGGACTTAAATTTCAGATTGAGTGAGCGGGAATAGAGCCATCTGGCACTCCGTCCTGTTTAAACCTGATTTCACACTTTATTTTGTACTAGAGGAAGCCTCGAACTTAACAACGTAGCTTAGTTTATTTAAAACTTTATGCGAAACACGGATTCTTTAATTTTAAACCACACGCATGTGGTTCTCGGCGTGGATTCCGAACATTGAACCATTGTTACAAAGCCATTGTCGAGAGAACCCACTAGTGGGTCACTAGTTCTCCCAACAATGTAGCAAAGAAAGTTTGGCGAAAGAATAGTTTCGTTGTTGTCTGAAGAGGTATTTCGGAATCAAGCTAGAATGCAATGACACAAACAAATTTCATACTTATTCATGCTTATTTTTAATACTTTTTTTTAATTTATCAGTAATATAACCAAACCAATTTATGAATAATATTTCTTTGTTATTCCTACCAATTTTCCGTTAATTTATTTGATTTGAAATACGTTGACATAACACAACAAACTTATAATATACACCATAAATTACACCATAAATTATAAAATACACCATAAATCATTACCAGCAACGTAGCCACGACTCGAACCACATGTTAACGATCAGGTAATAAGGTATGCTGAAAAATAAAATAAATCAATTTGGGGATAGCTCCCGGACCCTATCCGATGAAGGTTGCCTAATGCTATGCTGGCACAACCATATGTCATATTTTGATTATTTTTAATTTATTTGTTATATGTAGAGCTTTCGAATACATGTTTATTTGTCAATTTAAATTAATTGATTTGCATACGTTATACGTTAACATAATGCAACAAAATCATAAAATACCTATGGGGTCAAAACACTACAACCTTTCAACACTAGTTCTACTTGAAACCTAAAACAAATTACTTCGTGGATAGCTCTCACCCTACCCGATGAAGGTTGTCTCCCAGAGAAGCTGAATGCTAGCATGTTGACACAACCGTCTGTTATATTTTGACTAGTATCGTACACGGCTTGGCCCGTGGATTTGTTTGACCTGTGGTTGTTTCCCAGTATTTGCTCGGTGCTAACTTAACTTTAACTTAACTTTATTTTAAAGATAGCCGCAATGCCAGAGGCTGGGTGGCATACAAAGGACAAGCATTCTATACACGGTAAATAGGATTCATTACATATAAGTGCAAATAATCAAAACGAACGTCACTACAGATACACATGCACTGAGGAATGGTTTATCGATAGTTAAAAATATCATGCAATATTGCTAGTATAGATAATCCACAACTAAACATGCACTAAGGATAAGTATTTAAAGAAAATAATATATCATGCAGAAAAATTTCTTTGCAAATATAGATCTTCAACTATGGAACCGGTGATGCAATACAGTTAATAATATACATAAATATTTTTCTGTTATTCAACAAATTCAATGACAGTATCAAACAACGCAAAAATGCAAAAGCATGATAAGAAGCTGTAAGAAGCCGTTGCGTAATTTAAATGTTGCAAAGACAAAATGCATGCATTTTACAAAAATGGAACATGCACATACTCACTGAGTGGAACACACCGTGAAATTTAACCCAGGGGACATGTAATTGGATGCGATTAGACAAGATCAGTAAACCTGCTACACATAATGGAATATCATGGTTGTATTAGTGCGGAAGAAGCAGTCAAGATGGTTTTTGAAGAGGTTAGTAGAGCTGGCCAGGAGATCTCTGCTGGAAGTGTATTCCAAAGTGAAATAACTCTATTGAAGAAAAAATGTTTAGCTCTATTGTGATTTTGTTGCTGGGGAAAATTTTTAAAGGGATGAACTCTGGTGTTGCGGGATCTGTTGAAAATGAATATATTCTGTAATTGCGAGCCACCGAAATTTTGTCGAATAATTTTGTAGGTAGTGATAAGGCTGCCCCGCGTGAACCTCCACCAAAGAGAATGTAGGTTCAGGCGTTGAAGCCGAAGGTTATAAGGAACGTGATATAGTCCAATGATATTTTTAGTGAAGCGTCGCTGAACCTTTTCAAGGGGTGCCATATATTTAATCAGACCAGGAAACCAGAGGTCAACAGCATATTCTAGTATTGGTCTGACAAGAGATAGATAGAGCTTAAGATATACTTCTGTGGTTCTGGAAACAATAGTTCTATTTATCATCATAACTACAGCCGTAGCTTTACGTATGTTATTTATAATGTGTTTGCTAAAGGATAGATCAATGTCAATAATAACACCGAGGTCCGTGATCTGTGTGTCTGCAGATAGACGTTGTTTTCCCCAAAAGTATGGGAGAATTTGATTTTTGCGGCCAAAATGCATTAACACTGATTTGGCAGGATGTACGGGCATGCACCATGTTTCACACCAGAAGTAGAGGTTATCGATGTCCTTCTGCAAAATATCATGGTCGAAGTTGGTCATAATGGGACGGTTAAGTTTAGAATCGTCTGCGTATTTAACAGTTTGGCTTTTTGTAGATTGTCCAAAATCATTGAAATAGATTAGAAAGAGTAAGGGACCGATGACGGAGCCTTGAACGACTCCACTGGAAACGGGTGCTGGTGTAGAGCAAGAACCGGCAACAACAACACAGTGCGTGCGATGCTATAACCAGTTGCTGATCCACTGAAGAATGGGCCCAACAATGCCAATATGTTTAAGTTTATGTAACAGCAAATGATGAGGGACTTTGTCGAACGCTTTCATACAATCAATATACAGATTATCAACAGGGATATTGTGATCTAATGCGTTAGAAATTTGATGATAAAAAGCTAAAAGGTTTGTAACGGTTGAATAGCCAAATCTGAATCCATGTTGGTTAACTGAGATAAGATTTTGTGCTTCGAGAAACTCTGTAATGTGTGCCTTAACTACAGTTTCAAATAATTTGGATAGATGACAGGTGATACTAATTGGACGGTAGTTTATCGGATTAGTGTGGGGCCATTTTTTGAAGAGTGGAGTAACTGTAGCTGTACGCCAAAGTGGGGGTACATAAGACTGTGAGAGTTGAAGATTAAATAATCGTGTTAGGACCGGCAGAAATGGGACCTGACAGTTTATGAGAAACGTGGCAGGGATGCCATCAGGGCCAGTAGCGGAACTAGGGCTTAATTTGGAGAAAGCCAATTTAAGGGTTTCAACAGTGAAAGTTAGTGAAAGTTAGACGGAATGTTTGTGTGGTGAGGTGTAAGCATTGGAAGGCGTTGCGTCGTAGCACCGTAGGATGCGAAGTTTGTAGGATGCTGCCGTAGGATGCTGCCTGGTCGTTCACTGCAACAGTCGATTTTTGTTTGTGTAACACTCCCCCTTTCCGCCAATCCTCTCCCTCCCCTCTCCCCTCCTCCTTTTATCCCGTTCTCTCCCTCTCCTCTTGGTTTCCTTGCCTTTCTCCTCTTTGCTATACGTAGTTGAACACTTACCCGGCTCCCGTGTTTGTTTGTTTGTTCTCTTCTAAGTTCAGTTAATGCGGAATTGTATGCATAATGGTAACAGCTCACTTTGCTTCCCCCCCCCCCCCACTCCCAGTCTTTCGCTGTGGCTTAAGCGATTCGTACCGTGTGAAAAAGAAGTGTGCATGACGTCATGTAATACTTGCTCTTGAGATTACCACGGTGTGAGACTTTGGTTCATAATGTAAGATTATTTTTAATTTATTTGTTAAATATAAAGCTATCAAATACATGTTTATTTATCGAACACGTGTGTACGTAATTAATAAATAAATAGGCAATATTTGTCACTGATGTAATTACACGTTTATTGTCTTACCGCTTCACTGTTCAAGACTCCGAAAGCATCCGTCATTGCACAACGTCGAATAACCCAGTTAGCCAACAAAGGTTCTCTTCTTTCATTTCTTGATTGTAACTCGATTCCGAAGTGCCCCATCACCGTTCATACCGCGTAAACTCAACGCCGAATCGCCCCTTCAAACAACTTCTCCTAAAAAAATTTTAAGAGAAGTAGTCTGAAGGGGCTCTTCGTCGTTGAGTTTCCGCGGTATGAACGGTGATGGGGCATTTCGGAATCGAGTTACAATCGATAAACACGAGCACAGAACCCTTCACCAAACAAGCGATAACAATGCTGTCTTTGTGTAAACATTGTTGCAGGCACAGTCGTCTTGTTAAGCTTCTGAATTAAAGAACGTCAGCACGATTTGTTGTTTGTTGCAGCCACGACTCGAACAATATGCGGTTGGTATAAGCAGGATAATCAACGGCGTCTCTGGAGTTCTGGCCACTCGTTGATTGTTGGCAGAACTCACTCGACGCCGTTGATTATTCTATGCTTACCCATCAACAATCAATTGTTAGGCACGGTAGCAGAGACATAACACATGCACGAAGAATGAAAAGCAATTGAAGTGATTCTTACGTACTAACTTAAAAGTGCTGAGTTCAACGATCTTATTATGTAGTGTGAGGCCTAGAACAAGCCTCTCTCCAGTGCCGATTAGAGCGTTTACTTATATGGAGATGTGTGCGTGTTCAATGTTGCATATGGCCGTTTCCTTTAAAAAAGATAAAGGTCGAGGGTTCAATTCCGATTAAGGCAATCTGACATTAAGTCCAAAAGGGTAAAATAGGTTTGGTATCTGTATTTCAGAGTTTTCTTCATTTACACCGACTACAGAACCCGAGTAGCAGCTGCACCAAGCTCTGTGAAACTATCGTTGTCATTGCAACGTTCATGCATCTGAGTCTGGTTAAACACAACCAGCTTTCAGTGCACCAGAGCTCTTCGATATAGTCCAAATAACAAACATTAGAAAGCAAACTGCCAGAATACACGAAGAACAGAACTTCGGGAGTGTATAATTAGAACTTATAATTGCGCTTCGCACGAGAATGAGAAATATCATGATGCTTCCCAAATCATAAGTGCCAGAAACTCCCTGCTAGAATACATGAGGAATGAAACTCCGGAAGTGAACAATCAGAAATGAAGGAAGCTGTGTTTCACAGGGGAATGGTAAACATATCCTGAAGCCTCCCCAATCATACGTGCCATTAAAAACTGCCGTAATACATAAAGAATGAATTCTGGGACTGTACACTCAGAACAAGAAGTAGCCGCGCTTTCCACAGAAATGATAAACATCCTGCAGCCTCCCCAATTATAAGTGCCAGAAATTTCCTGTCAGAATACACGAAGATTGTAACTCAGCGAGTGTACAATCAGAACTGGAGAGGAGCCGTGCTTCACAGGCCATGATACACACCCTAAAGCCTCCCCAATCATTAAGCACCAGAAACTCCCTGCAGAATGCAGAATACACAAAGAATGAAACTCTGCGAGTGAACAACAAGATATGGGGGGGGGGGGGCGCACTTTTCATGGGAATGATAAACATCCGAA